>AWUE01020790.1:0-165534 GCA_001974825.2 Corchorus olitorius | reverse complement strand
AATTTTAGTTGAAACCGTATCACGGTTTTCTTGCTAAAAACACATTCCGGGGTCCCGGCTCAGTTTTGCATGATTTTTGGCGTAAAGACTCCTTGATATACCTATATTCATCGAACCAAATCCCAGTCAAATTCGATGTAGCGATTTGTTTTTACGAGCATCTGAATCTTGTTTCGATTTAATTAGAAATTAATTCGGAAAAAAAATGCAAAACGATATTAGAAGCGTGAGAAGCCCGTCAATTTTTTTGGTGTTGAATTATTTATTTTTTCTGAGTATCTTAGCAGAAAATTCAGAAAAAAAAAAATTCGGGTTAGTTTTTTGCCGAAATCATGTACTAACCTTCACGGTTTTTGGGTTGAAAACGCGTTTCGGGGCCCCGCATCAGTTTTGCATGATATTTGACAGAAAAGCATGATGCGGATGAGATAGGCATATCATATATGGATCGTATGGACCGTCAGAAGTCCGTTCGAAAGGGCGTGTAACGTTTTCGATTTTGGGCCTTAAGTTCTTGCAAGTAGGTCAACTTAAAAAGGTCATAACTTTCAAACCGTAAGTCGGTTTGACAATTATAATAACTTTACAGATACTGATTTGAACCGACTATGATTTGCATGGTTTTTAGGGCAAAGACCTCTTGAAATATCTATATTCATCGAACCAAATCTCAGCGACATTGGATATAAGGATTTGTTTTTACGAGCATCTGAATCTTCTTTCGATTTAATTAGAAATTAATTCGGAAAAAAATGGAAAAAAACGATATTAGAATAGTGGAAAGCCCGTTAATATTTTCGGTGTTGAATTATATATTTTTTCTGAGTATTGTGGCAGAAAATTCAGGAAAAAAATTTGTGGGTCAGTTTTTAGCCGAAAATGTGTACTAACCATCACAGTTTTTGGGCTAAAAACACGTTTCGGTGCCCCGGCTCAGTTTTGGATGGGTTTTGGCATAAAGACTCCTTGAAATATCTATATTCATCTAACCAAATCTCAGCCACATTGGATTTAAGGATTTATTTTGACGAGCATATATATCTTGTTTCGATTTAATTTGAAATAAATTCGGAAAAAAATGGAAAAATGATATTAGAAGCGAGAAAAACCCTTCAATTTTTTCCGGTTGAATTATATATTTTTTCTGACTATTGTCGCAAAATAATTGAGGAAAAACTTTTCGGGTCAATTTTTTCAAAATTTTAGTCGAAACCGTATACTAACCATGACGGTTTTTTGCTAAAAACACATTCCCGGCTCAGTTTTGCATGATTTTTGGCGTAAAGACTCCTTGATATACCTATATTCATCGAACCAAATCCCAGCCAAATTCGATGTAACGATTTGTTTTTACGAGCATCTGAATCTTGTTTCGATTTAATTAAAAATTAATTCGGAAAAAATGCAAAACGATATTAGAAGCGTGAGAAGCCCATCAATTTTTTTGGCGTTGAATTATTTATTTTTTCTGAGTATTGTAGTACAAATTCAGAAGAAAAAAATTCGGGTTAGTTTTTAGCCTAAATCATGTACTAACCGTCACGGTTTTTGGGCTGAAAACGCGTTTCGAGGCCCCGCATCAGTTTTGCATGATATTTGACAGAAAAACTTGATGCGGATGAGATAGGCATATCATATATGGATCGTATGGACCGTCAGAAGTCCGTTCGAAAGGGCGTGTAACGTTTTGGATTTTGGGCCTGAAGTTTCTGTAGGTGGGTCAACTTAAAAGGGTCATAACTTTCAAACCGTAAGTCGGTTTGACAATTATAATAATTTTACAGATACTGATTTGAACCGACTATGATTTGCATGGTTTTTGGGGCAAAGACCTCTTGAAATATCTATATTCATCGAATCAAATCTCAGCCACATTGGATATAAAGATTTGTTTTTACGAGCATCTGAATCTTCTTTCGATTTAATTAGAAATTAATTCGGAAATAAATGGAAAACATGATAATAGAAGAGTGAAAAGTCCGTCAACATTTTTGGTGTTGAATTATATATTTTTTCTGAGTTTTGTAGCGGAAAATTCATGAAAAAGTTTTGCGGGTCAGTTTTTAGCCGAAATTATGTACTAACCATCACAGTTTTTGGGCTAAAAACGCGTTTCGGTGCCCCGACTTAGTTTTGGATGGGTTTTGGCATAAAGACTCCTTGAAATATCTATATTCATCTAACCAAATCTCAGCCACATTGGATTTAAGGATTTATTTTTACGAGCATATGTATCTTGTTTCGATTTAATTTGAAATAAATTCGGAAAAAAATGGAAAAATGATATTAGAAGCGAGAAAAACCCTTCAATGTTTTTCCGGTTGAATTATATATTTTTTCAGACTATTGTCGCAAAATAATTGAGGAAAAACTTTTCGGGTCAATTTTTTCAAAATTTTAGTCGAAACCGTATACTAACCATCACGGTTTTTTTTGCTAAAAACACGTTCCGGGGTCCCGGCTCAGTTTTGCATGATTTTTGGCGTAAACACTCCTTGAAATACCTATATTCATCAAACCAAATCCCAGCCAAATTCGATGTAACAATTTGTTTTTACAAGCATTTGAATCTTGTTTCAATTTAATTAGAAATTAATTCAGAAAAAAAATGGAAAACGATATTAGAAGCGTGAGAAGCCCGTCAATTTTTTTGGCGTTGAATTATTTATTTTTTCTGAGTATTTTAGCAGAAAATTCAGAAAAAAAAAATCGGATTAGTTTTTAGCCGAAATCATTACTAACTGTCGCGGTTTTTGAGCTGAAAACGCGTTTCAGGGCCCCGACTCAGTTTTGGCATAAAAACTCCTTGAAATATCTATATTCATCTAACCAAATCTCAGCCACATTGGATTTAAGGATTTATTTTTACGAGCATCTATAGCTTGTTTCGATTCAATTTGAAATAAATTCGGAAAAAAAATGGAAAAATGATATTAGATGAGTGAAAGACCCTTCAATTTATTTTCGGTTGAATTATATATTTTTCCTTACTATTGTCTCAAAATAATTGAGGAAAAAATTTTCGGGTCAATTTTTCAAAATTTTAGCCGAAACCGTATACTAACCATCACGGTTTTTACTGAAAACACGTTTCGGGGTCCCGGCTCAGTTTTGCATGATTTTTGGCGTAAAGACTCCTTGAAATACCTATATTCATCGAACCAAATCCCAAACAAATTCGATGTAACGATTTGTTTTTACGAGCATCTGAATCTTGTTTCGATTTAATTAGAAGTTAATTCGGAAAAAAATGGAAAACGGTATTAGAAGCGTGATAAGCCCGTCAATTTTTTTGGCATTGAATTATTTATTTTTTCTCAGTAATTTAGCAGAAAATTCAGAAAAAAAAAATTACGGATGGTTTTTAGCCGAAATCATGTACTAATCGTCATGGTTTTTGGGCTAAAAACGCGTTTCCGGGCCCTGCATCAGTTTTGCATGATATTTGACAGAAAAACTTAATGCGTATGAGATAGGCATATCATATATGGATCGTATGGACCGTCGGAAGCCCGTTCGAAAGGGCGTGTAACGTTTTGGATTTTGGGCCTGAAGTTCCTGCAGGTGGGTCAACTTAAAAAGGTCATAACTTTCAAATCGTTAGTCGGTTTGACTATTATAATAATTTTCCGGAAACTGATTTCAACCGACTATGATTTGCACAGTTTTTGGGGCAAAGACCTCTTGAAATATCTATATTCATCGAACCAAATCTCAGCGACATTAGATATAAGGATTTGGTTTTAAGAGCATATGAATCTTCTTTCGATTTAACTAGAAATTAACTCGGAAAAAAATGGAAAAATGATATTAGAAGAGTGAAAAGCTCGTCAATATTTTTGGTGTTGAATTATATATTTTTTCTGAGTATTATGGCGGAAAATTCAGGAAAAATTTTTGCCGGTCAGTTTTTAGCCGAAATTGTGTACTAACCATCACAGTTTTTGGGCTAGAAACGCGTTTCGGTGCCCCGGCTCAATTTTGGATGAGTTTTGGCATAAATACTCCTTGAAATATCTATATTCATCTAACCAAATCTCAGCCACATTGGATTTAAGGATTTATTTTTACGAGCATATGTATCTTGTTTCTATTTAATTTGAAATAAATTTGGAAAAAAATGGGAAAATAATATTAGAAGCGTGAAAAACCCTTCAATTTTTTTCGGTTGAATTATATATTTTTTCTGACTATTGTCGCAAAATAACTGACGAAAAAATTTCCGAGTCAATTTTTTGAAAATTTTAGTCGAAACCGTATACTAACCATCACGGTTTTTTGCTAAAAACACGTTCCGGGGTCCCGGCTCAGTTTTGCATGATTTTTGGCATAAAGAATCCTTGAAATACCTATATTCATCGAGCCAAATCCCAGCCAAATTCGATGTAACGATTTGTTTTTACGAGCATCTGAATCTTGTTTCGATTTAATTAGAAATTAATTCGGAAAAAAATGGAAAACGATATTAGAAGCGTGAGAAGCCCGTCAATTTTTTTGGCGTTGTTTATTTTTTCTGAGTATTTTAGCTGAAAATTCAGAAAAAGAAAAATTTCGGATTAGTTTTTAGCCGAAATCATGTATTAACCGTCACGGTTTTTGAGCTGAAAACGCGTTTCGGGGCCCCGTATCAGTTTTGCATGATATTTGACTGAAAAGCTTGATGTGGATAAGATAGGCATATCATATATGGATCGTATGGACCGTCGGAAGTCCGTTCGAAAGGGCTTGTAACGTTTTGGATTTTGGACCTGAAGTTCCTGCAGGTGGGTCATTTTAAAAAGGTCATAACTTTCAAACCGTAAGTCGGTTTGACAATAATAATATCTTTTTGGATACTGATTTGAACGGACTAAGTTTTGCATGATTTTTGGGGCAAAAACTCCTTGAAATATCTATATTCATCGAATCAAATCTCAGCCACATTGGATATAAAGATTTGTTTTTACGAGCATCTAAATCTTCTTTCAATTTAATTAGAAATTAATTCGGAAAAAATGGAAAAATAATATTAGAAGAGTGAAAAGCTCGTCAATATTTTTGGTGTTGAATTATATATTTTTTCTGAGTATTGTGGCGGAAAATTCAAGAGAAAAATTTTGTGGGTCAGTTTTTAGTCAAAAATTGTGTACTAACCATCACAGTTTTCGGGCTAAAAACGTGTTTCGGTGCCCCGGCTCAGTTTTGGATTAGTTTTGGCATAAAGACTCCTTGAAATAACTATATTCATCTAACCAAATCTCAGCCACATTGGATTTAAGGATTTATTTTTACGAGCATCTATAGCTTGTTTCGATTTAATTTGAAATAAATTCGGAAAAAAATGGAAAAATGATATTAGATGCGTGAAAGACCCTTCAATTTTTTTTCGGTTGAATTATATATTTTTCCTGACTATTGTCTCAAAATAATTGAGGAAAAAAAATTTCGGGACAATTTTTTCAAAATTTTAGTCGAAACCGTATACTAACCATCACAGTTTTTTTTGCTAAAAACACATTCCGGGATCCCGGCTCAGTTTTGTATGATTTTTGGCGTAAAGACTCCTTGAAATACCTATATTCATCGAAAAAATCCCAGCCAAATTCGATGTAACGATTTGTCTTTACGAGAATTTGAATCTTGTTTCGATTTAATTAGAAATTAATTCGGAAAAAAATGGAAAACGATATTAGAAGCGTGACTAGCCCATAAATTTTTTTGGCGTTGAATTATTTATTTTTTCTGAGTATTTTAGCAGAAAATTCAGAAAAAAAAAATCGGGTTTGTTTTTAGCCGAAATCATGTACTAACCGTCACGATTTTTGAGCTGAAAACGCATTTCGGGGCCCCGTATCAGTTTTGCATGATATTTGACAAAAAAAACTTGATGCGGATGAGCTAGGCATATCATATATGGATCGTATGGACCGTCAGAAGTCCGTTCGAAAGGGCGTGTAACGTTTTGGATTTTGGGCCTGAAGTTCCTGTAAGTGGGTCAACTTAAAAAGGTCATAACTTTCAAACCGTTAGTCGGTTTGACTATTATAATAATTTTCCGGATACTGATTTGACCCGACTATGATTTGCATAGTTTTTGGGGCAAAGACCTCTTGAAATATCTATATTCATCGAACCAAATCTCAGCGACATTGGATATAAGGATTTGTTTTTACGAGCATCTGAATCTTCTTTTGATTTAATTAGGAATTAATTCAGAAAAAATAGAAAAACGATATTAGAAGAGTGAAAAGCCCGTCAATATTTTTGGTGTTGAATTATATATTTTTTATGAGTATTGTGGCGGAAAATTCAGCAAAAATTTATGTGAGTCAGTTTTTAGCCGAAATTATGTACTAACCATCACAATTTATGGCTAAAAATGCGTTTCAGTGCCCCGGCTCAGTTTTGGATGAGTTTTGGCATAAAGACTCCTTGAAATATCTATATTCATCTAACCAAATCTCAGCTACATTGGATTTAAGGATTTATTTTTACGAGCATCTGAATCTTGTTTCGATTTAATTTGAAATAAATTCAAAAAAAAATAGAAAAACGATATTAGAAGCGTGAAAAACTCTTCAATTTATTTTCTGTTGAATTATATATTTTTCCTGACTATTGTCGCAAAATAATTGAGGAAAAAATTTTCGGATCAATTTTTTCAAAATTTTAGCCGAAACCGTATACTAACCATCACGGTTTTTTGCTAAAAACACATTCTGGGGTCCTGACTCAATTTTGCATGATTTTTTGCATAAAGACTCCTTGAAATACCTATATTCATCGAACCAAATCCCAGCGAAATTCGATGTAACGATTTGTTTTTACGAGCATCTGAATCTTGTTTCGATTTAATTAGAAATTAATTCGGAAAAAATGCAAAACGATATTATTTTAGCAGAAAATTTAGAAAAAAAAATTCGGGTTAGTTTTTAGCCGAAATCATGTACTAACCGTCACGGTTTTTGAGCTGAAAATGCGTTTCGGGGCCCCGTATCAGTTTTGCATGATATTTGACAGAAAAACTTGATGCGGATGAGATAGGCATATCATATATGGATTGTATGGACCGTCAGAAGTCCGCTCGAAAGGGCGTGTAACGTTTTGGATTTTGGGCCTGAAGTTCCTGTAAGTGGGTCAACTTAAAAAGGTCATAACTTTCAAACCGTAAGACGGTTTGACAATTATAATACCTTTTCGGATACTAATTTGAACGGAATAAATTTTGCATGATTTTTTGGACAAAGACTCCTTGAAATATATGTATTCTTTGAACCAAATCTCAACCTCATTGGATATAAGGATTTGTTTTTATGAGCATCTGAATCTTCTTTCGATTTAATTTGAAATTAATTCGGAAAAAAAAATGCAAAAACGATATTAGAAGAGTGAAAAGCCCGTCAATATTTTTTGTGTTGAATTATATATTTTTTCTGAGTATTTTGACGGAAAATTCAGGAAAAAAATTTTGCGGGTCAGTTTTTAACCGAAATTGTGTAATAACCATCACGGTTTTTGGGCTAAAAACGAATTCCGGGGCCACGGCTTAGTTTTGCATGATTTTTGGCGTTGAGACTCCTTGAAATATCTTTATTAATCAAATTGAATCTCAGCCACATTGGATTGAAGGATTGGTTTTTATGAAAAACGATATTAAAAGCGTGAAAAGTCCTCCAATCTTTTTGGCCTTGAATTATATATATTTTTATGAGTATTTTTGCTAAAAAATTGAGAAAAAACCTTTCGGGTCATTTTTACCATCATGGTTTTTGGCTAAAAACGCGTTCCGAGACCCGGCCGGCTCAGTTTTGCATGATTTTTGGCACCAAGACTCCTTAAAATATCTATATTATCTAATCAAATCTCAGGCATATTGGATTTATTGTTTTTACGAGTATTTAAATCTTATTTCGATTTAACTAGAAATTAATTCAAAAAAATATGAAACAAAAATTTGATTAATTTATTCTCAATAATCTCTAAAAGTTTCGAGAAATTCAATCTTTTCAAAATTAGCATTGACATTATATTGCACAATATGTAACTTAAAATACGTTTCAATCAAAACTTCAACCTCACGTGTGGAACACGTGGCAAATTACTAGTACTACAAAATTGGCTTATTAGCCTTTTTGCCCCTTAAACTATTGTGTCAAGGATGTTTTGTTGCCTGAACTTCAAATCAGGACATTTTACCTTCTAAACTTTCAAATTCAGGATATTTTGCCCCATGATATTTCCAAATTCAAGACATTTTACCGAACAGATGGGCAAATTGTCTTTTAGGCGCATAATTTAGGGGGAAAGGCTACTAAGCCCTACAAAATTCCCCACTTGAGAAATTGATTTTCCCATTTATGTGTGAAGAAAAAAAAATGTCTTCATGGTCATAAAATAAGAGTCGATGCACTTCTTTTGGTGAAACATTTTAAGACTTTGTATGAAATTTAATAATTGGAGCTGAAATATAGACCAACTCTGTAGCGGGGCCTAATAGTATTCTTGGGAATTTTGAGATCCATTTCGGCCTTCCGTGATGTCACAAGGAAATTTCTAGCATTTTAAAAAAAAAAAAAAAAGAAAAGAGAGAGAGAGAGACGGAAATACTGGTTCATGTAGAAATATATACATACATCCAGAGAGGATTAGCCTGCTAATATGTGTGCTCATAGACGATTAAAAGGTGTTCATTTTGTTCACACGAGAAGGGAAGCTAATATGTGTGCTCATAGATTAGTCAAATTCGATTGTAATATACCTGCTAACTATGTGCAGTATGGGGCTTTACCGTGTTTGTAATCGGGAATCTTTACATGAATAAATCTATTACTCGATTTTATCCTCAAAGAAAAAAGTGATGGTACAACTTAGGATTTAATTATGAGTGACAAAACTCAAGGCAATGTTTGCGATTTGTGTAACTTTAATAACTTTTTCTCTTTACAGTAGTTTTGAGTTTGGCATTCTTGTCAAAGACTTTTTCGGACAAATCATCCATGCAAATAATTTCTTTAACCACAGCGGCAGTCATTGCCTTGACTTTTTCTTTAACTATATTGGAAAGTTCACATGAGATTAAACTACCCGTTTATCTTCACATTTGCAAAATGCATCATTAATTGTAGTCCATGTTGATGGTTCAATGGGGTTAGGTGATGCAATATTCAACTCATACAGAGAATTTCATCCATTTTAATCCTAATTTAAACAACCCCAAAAACGTTTAATAATCCTTAATTAATTCAAGTGCAACGTTGAATAAATAAATCATCTAGTCTAATAATAGACTTTTCCAAATGATGACAATTCAAAAGCAGGTTAGTCTATAAAGACAATGCAAAACTATGGAGTATGGAGAACAACAAGAAGTGAAAACCATTTTCTAAACATGGCAAGTTCATTAAGGTTCTGTTTTTGTTTCTTACTATTCTGTTCAAGTTCCCTCAACCTGGCACTATGTTTTAGTCTTCCCAAAAACCATGTTGCCTTTTTCATCTTTGGGGATTCGCTAATTGATCCTGGAAACAATAACTACATCAACACGACTGCTCGAGCAAACTACTGGCCATATGGGGAAACCTTCTTTAAATACCCCACTGGCAGGCCTTCTGATGGTCGATTAATTCCAGACTTTATTGGTAAACATTAATCTTTTTTTCATAATTTTCCTCTTTATTCTGAAAAATCAAATACTAGAACAATGTCATTGTGTTTTTAAGTGTTTTGAAATTTCATGGCAGCCGAGTATGCAAAGTTACCACTAATTCCACCTTATTTACAACCTGGCATTAATCACCAACTTGTTAATGGGGTCAATTTTGCTTCTTCTGGAGCTGGAGCTTTGGCTGAAACTAATCAAGGATTAGTTAGTTTTTCTACCATTTTTGCTTTCAATTAAGTTTGTTTTATGTATAATGTCAAATGCTCAACACTGATGAGTTTCTTCCTATTATGGGTTAATTCATTTCCAGGTAATAGATTTGAAAACACAGTTAAAATACTTCAAAGATGTGGAAAAGTTGCTCAGGGGGAAACTAGGGAATTCAGAAGCCAAGGCATTGATTTCCAAAGCTGTTTACTTATTTCACATTGGAGCCAATGATTACGGCTTCCTTCTCACAGCAAACTCCACTATGTTTCAGACTTTCACCAAACAACAATTTGTGGAAATGGTGGTTGGCAATCTGACAGACACTATCAAAGTAAGAATTCATTCATATAGTATGATTGAAAATCAATTCCCACACCTTCAAATTACCTAATGAACTTTTTTTTTTAATGTTTCAGGAAATATATAAGAAGGGAGGGAGGAAATTTGGGATACTAAATATGGTGACATTGGGATGTTTGCCACTCATGAAAGCACTTGTGCCTGGAAACACAGATGCCTGCTTTGAGGAAGCAACAGAACTAGCAAAACTTCACAATGTAGCTCTTTCTCAAGCACTAGACAAGCTGGAGATCATATCAAAAGGATTGAAGTTTGCAAAGTATGATTTTAATACTTCCCTTATTGAAAGAACCAATAATCCTGAAAAATATGGTATGAAATCCTTCCAACTATATTTCCCATTTTTCTATGATCTTTAAATTTGTGTTATGACCATATAATAATCTGATTTAAATTTGGTGATTCAATTTTGGAAGGTTTCAAGGAGGCAAATAGAGGATGTTGTGGGAGTGGTCCATATAATGGAATTCCTAGCTGTGGAGGAAAAGGGGACATAAAAGAGTATGAATTATGTTCAGATCCTAATGAATATGTGTTCTTCGACTCTAGTCATCTCACCGACAAGGCCAATGGGCAGTTCGCCGAGGAAATTTGGGGTGGAAGTCACAAGATTACATGGCCTTACAATCTCAAGGAACTCTTTGAAGCATGATCATATATAATTTCAATATAATTTTCTAGTTTCAATAAGGACTTAAATAAATATAATTTGTATGATTTTACTGATAGATTAATTACCAGATAGTACAGTACTGGGATATTTATATATAATAAGACTTAGAAAGAGTGGAAAATTCATTGAGAGAATATTATATGTACAAAAAAGCTCTTGATAGTCATAAAATAAGAGCCATTTCCAGAAGAATTACGAGACATATATTAGAGTTACAGTCAACACATTGATTACATTGTCTAAAACATCTAACAACTTTACACTTGTTGAAATGTTGACTGTTTTTTTTGTTTTTTTGGGGCCAAATGTTGACAGTTGAAGTAGTTTAGTTCATCCCTTCAACTAAAAGTCAAAGTAAAATAGCCCTCTTTTGTCCATTCAAAGTTCCCTTTCAACATCGGCTCATAGTCCGCGATGTTACAAGGAAATTTCTGCCGTTATATACAGGAATGAAATTTAACATGGCATTGAGAAAATTAATATGGATGGACAACAATGTCGATTTCTTACACATATAATGAGTTCAAAGTTTCAACTTTATCTGCTAGGATTCTTACATAGTATACTAACTTTGGATAACGACTCTAGAAATCAAAATAAATAATTTAGAAGATACAAAGAGATAATGAAGACTTTTCAGATTGACAATTCAACACGAGGCTACTCTATATATGAATGTCATGGAGAAGGACATGAAGTGAAATCAGTTTCAAACATGGCAAGATTTTTAAGGCCATCTTTCTGTTTCTTACTTTTCTGTTCATGTTTTCTCAACCTGGTACTATGTAGTAATCTCCCAAAAGATCATGTTGCCTTTTTCATCTTTGGGGATTCGCTGTTTGATCCTGGAAACAATAACTACATCAACACGATTGGTCAGGCAAATTACTATCCATATGGGGAAACCTTCTTCAAACACCCCACCGGCAGGTTTTCTGATGGTCGCTTAATTCCAGACTTTATTGGTAAAACATAATTAAACTTCATTTTTCTATAGTTGTGAAAGTTAAAAATTCTACTCTGTTTTAACTTTCTTCTGGGTTTTTTTTTTTTTTTGGCAGCCAAGTATGCAAATTTACCATTTATTCCACCTTATCTACCACCGGGCAAGCATGAATTAAGTTATGGTGTCAATTTTGCCTCTGCTGGAGCTGGTGCTTTGTCTGAAACTGCTCAAGGATTCGTTAGTTTATCTACCATATTTGCTTTTTAGTCTTTAATTCTTTATGCTTTGCTATTGTAGTCTGATTTTGGGTTAATTCCATTTCCAGGTGATAGATTTGAAAACTCAGTTAATTTACTTCAAAGATGTGGCAAAGTCGTTGAGTGAGAAACTAGGCGATGAAGAAGCCAAGGCTTTGATCTCAAAAGCTGTCTACTTATTTCACGTTGGAGCCAATGATTATCCCCCAAACACCACTCTGTTTCAGGCCTTCACCAAACAACAATATGTGAACATGGTGGTTGGCAATTTGACAGACACTATTAAAGTAAGTTAATTAATTTCATACTACAAAATTCCCCACTTGAGAAATTGATTTTCCCATTTATGCAATTGCCAATTTTTTGATGTTTGATCAGGAAATGTATAAGCAAGGAGGAAGGAAATTTGGGATACTCAAGTTGGGGACATTGGGATGTTTGCCTTCTGCCAAAGCACTCATACCAGGAAACACAGGTGCCTGCTTTGAAGAACTAACAGATTTAGCAAAACTCCATAATGTAGTTCTTTCTGAAGCCTTGGAAGAGCTGGAGAACAAACTAACAGGATTGAAGCTTGCAAAGCATGAATTCAATACTTCAACTACGGAAATAACAAATAATCCTGAAAAATATGGTATGGAATCCAAATCCAATACAATCCACCCAACTATCTTGTTTCATTTTCTCTGTGTTAGGACCAATAATCTGATTTGGATTTGGTGATTTCAATTTTGGAAGGTTTCAAGGAAGTAAATATAGGATGTTGCGGGAGCGGTCCATACAATGGAATTTTGAGCTGTGGGGGAAAAAGGGGTATAAAAGAGTATACATTATGTTCAGATCCTAATGAATATTGGTTCTTCGACTCTGCTCATCTCACCGATAAGGCTAATGGGCTCATTGCCAAGCAGATTTGGAGTGGTGGTCACAGGATTAATAGCCCTTACAATCTCAAACAACTTTTTGAAGCATGATAATGATATACTACTACATATTTATTTCAAAAAATAAGGACTTTGAATAAATTTGGTAAGAAAGAGTGAAAAATACATTGATGTGTGAAGAAAAAAAATTCTCTTGATGGTACTTTTGATGTAACATTGAGACTTTGTACTTTGTATGCAATTCAATAATTTTGAGCTGAAATATAGCCCAACTCTGTCGCGGGCCTAATTATTCTTTGGGAATTTTGGGATCCATTGGATTTTGGATGTCGGCCTTCCCCGATACTACAAGGAAATTTCTGGCATTTTATAGAGACAGAAATGCTGGTTCATGTAGAAATATATACATACATCCAGACCAGAGAGCATTAATTAGAACAACGAGAGCTAACAATCAAACGTAAATACATTAACTAAAAGTGATGGTAAAACTTAGGACTTAATTATGAGTGATAAAAGTCAAGGCAATGCTTGCTATTTGTGTAACTTTAATAACTTCTTTCTTCACAGTAGTTTTGAGTTTAACATTCTTGTCAAAGGCTTTCTCAGAGAAATCATCCATGCAAGTAATTTCTTTAACCATAGCTGCAGCCCCCAATGTTTGTATATCACTCACTCTAATGCCAAAACTTGTTCCAATGATACCGAAACCCATTTTATCAATAGTCACTTTTAATGCACGGGGCGAGTCATTTATTTGTTGAACACAATCACACAAGATTGCAGTCTCCTTTAGTCCTTGTGTTTTGGATAATTTTAAGAGCCAATTTGAAGTATCTCGTGTGATGTTAAGAGTGAGAGCGAATGTCGTGCTAGCTAACAATTCTGGACTTGCTTGGACTTGGGATTCATACTGGGAGAAGATTGTGAAACAGAGGTCGGGATAGACTGTAGCATCACATGAGGATTTGATGAAATTGGTGTTTGCTTTTTCAACAGGAATTGCAACTTTCCTAGTTGCCAAACATGAATTTGGGAGCGAAGTGAACTGAATGACTAGGAGGAGAAGCATAACTGTCATTGAAGAGTACGAGCCCGCCATCTTAATATATTTTTTCCTATAGAATGCTTAGGAAGAATTTGAATTGATGAGTATGTAGAGAAATGATCTCAATTTATACAAAGTATAATTAACGATTGACAATGGTTCCAACCGAAGGAGGTTTTGATTATTACAACCACCGTTCATCATCATTACCTAAGTTTTGCCTATACTAAATTAGACCGTTTAAACAATAATTTGATATTTAAAATACTTGTATCATTATACCATATTAACTTATTTATTTCCTTTTCTCAAAAAAAAAACTTATATATTTCCTAATTAATTAGTGTATGTTGTATATGGTTAAATTTAAAATTAATTAGGTTAAAACTGAAATAACAAAATGTATGTTGATTAGTATATATATTATTACATTACAAATAGAAAAAGTAATCCATGAAAACTATCAAGCTAACAATAAAAGTTATAACTTCCCAACTCTACAAAGGGCCTTATAGGATCCTTGGGTATTTTTCCTTATAAGTTGTAGTTTAGTTCAACCCTTCAACTAAAAGTCAGAAAGTAAAATAGCCTCTAGTCCATTCAAAATTCCCTTTCAACATCACTTCCACTTATGCTTAATAGACATTTTAGGTTTGGACAGAAGTTGGACGAATTTTATAGGATTCGTACCAATTTTCATCCAATTGTTAATGGAATTGAACCAATTTCCATTCAAAGGAGCTAATTTGTCTCTTTTTTAATTGGCAATTTTGAAAGTTCAAGAGTTAATCTGTACTATTTTTACAAGTTTAAAGGCCAAAATGTCTATTAAGCCCTTTCCTTGCATTGCATGTTTACACCACATTAATTTCTGCCGTTTTATATATAGGAATGAAAATTCTGGGAATTTAACATGGCATTGAGATTGAGAAAATTAATATGGATGGACAACATAATGAGTTGTAAGTTTCAACTTAATCTGCTAGGACTCTTACATATATAGTACTTAATTAATTTTGGATAAGGACTCTAAATCAAAATAAATCATCCAGATGATAGAAAGAGATATTGAAGACTTTTTCAGATTGACAATTCAACACGAGTCTAGTCTATAAATGTCATGGTGATGGAGATAGACATGAAGTGATGAAGAAAACCAGTTTCAAACATGGCAAGTTTATTACAGCTATCTTTCTGTTTCTTACTTTTCTGTTCAAGTTTTTTCAACCTGGTACTATGTACTAGTCTCCCAAAAAATCATGTTGCCTTTTTCATCTTTGGGGATTCATATTTTGATCCTGGAAACAATAACTACATCGACACGATTGGTCGGGCAAATTACTGGCCATATGGGGAAACCTTCTTCAAACACCCCACCGGCAGGTTTTCTGATGGTCGCTTAATTCCAGACTTTATTGGTAAAAAAAAAAGATAACTAAATTTCATTTGTGAAAATTAGAAGATTGTATTCTGTTTTAACTTTAATTTTCTGGGTTTTTTTTTTTTTTGGGCAGCCAAGTATGCAAATTTACCACTTATTCCACCTTATTTACCCCCAGGCAAGCATGAATTGACTTATGGTGTCAATTTTGCCTCTGCTGGATCTGGTGCTTTAACTGAAACTTTTCAAGGATTGGTTAGTACATATCCACCATATTTTCTATTTTAGTCTTTAATTCTTTATATGCTCTGCAATTATAGCCTGATTTAATTTTGGGTTAAATTCCATTTCCAGGTGATAGATTTGAAAACACAGTTAATTTACTTCAGAGATGTGGCAAAGTCATTGAGGAAGAAACTAGGCGATGCAGAAGCCAAGGCTTTGATTTCCAAAGCTGTCTACTTATTTCACACAGGAGGCAATGATTATGGGTATTTTCTTACCCCAAACACCACTGTGTATCAGGCCTTCACCAAGGAACAGTTTGTAGACATGGTGGTTGGCAATCTCACACACACCATTAAAGTAAGTTTAGTTTCATACTACAAAATTCCCCACTTGAGAAATGTACTTAATTTTCCCATTTATGCAATTGCCATTTTTTTATCTACCTGAACATTGAATTTTAAACTCTACTCACATAATAGATCATGTATGTTAAATTTGAAGTTAATTAAAAATGTTTAACTACATATGTTTGATGTATTATATTTTTCCACCGTTAATTATGTGTTAAAAATATTGAAAAATCTTGGAGTCTGACCAACATGATATCGGTTTGACTTGAAATTTTATGTGCATGATTCATATGAAAAGAAAAGGATATTAATTAAATCCAACGGTTGATTTCGCAAAATAATACTCCTAAATTAAGTTATATAATTATGTATAACAAGTCTGTTTACTAAGTTGATCCTTCCTTTTTTTTTATGTTTGATCAGGAAATATATAAGCAAGGAGGAAGGAAATTTGGGATACTCAAGTTGGGGAATTTGGGATGTTTGCCTTCTTCAAAAGCACTCATACCAGGAAACACAGGTGCCTGCTTTGAAGAATATACAGATTTAGCAAAACTCCATAATATAGTTCTTTCTGAAGCCTTGGAAGAGCTGGAGAACAAGCTTACAGGATTGAAGCTAGCAAAGCATGAATTTAATACTTCAACTACAAAAATAACAAATAATCCTGAAAAATATGGTATGGAATCCAATCCAATCCACCCAACTATCTTGTTTTGTTTTCTTTGTGTTAGGACCAATAATTTGATTTGAATTTGGTGATTTCAATTTTGGAAGGTTTCAAGGAGGTAGATATAGGATGTTGCGGAAGCGGTCCATACAATGGAATTCTGAGCTGTGGGGGGAAAAGGGGGATAAGAGAGTATACATTATGTTCAGATCCTAATGAATATTGGTTCTTTGACTCTAGTCATCTCACTGATAAGGCCAATGGGCTGATTGCCAAGGAGATTTGGAGTGGTAGCCACAAGATTAATAGCCCTTACAATCTCAAGCAACTCTTTGAAGCATGATATCTACTCCATTTTTATTTCAAAAAATAAGGAATTGAATAAATTTGGTAAGAATGAGTGAAAAATACATTGATGTGTGAAGAAAAAATAAATTAGTCTCTTGATCATAAGAGTCAATGTACTTTTGATGTAACATTTTAAGACTCTGTATGCAATTCAATAATTTTTAGCTGAAATATAGCCCAACTCTGTTGCGGCCCTAATAGACTAATAGTATTCTTGACAATTTTGGGATCCGTTGGGTTTTGGATTTCGGCCTTGTGCGAAATTTCTGGCATTTCATAGTCATGTAGAAATATATATATACATACATCCAGAGAGCATTAGTTATAACAACGAGAGCTCATAATCAAACGTAAATACTTCATTAATTAATAGTGATAGTACAACTTAGGATTTAATCATGAGTGACAGGACTCAAGCAATGCTTGCCATTTGTGTAACTTTAATAACTTCTCTCTTCACAGTAGATTTGAGTTTGACATTCTTGTCAAAGGCTTTTTCGGAGAAATCGTCCATGCAAGTAATTTCTTTAACCATTGCAGCAGTCCTCAATGTTTGTATATCACTTATCCGAATGCCAAATTTTTTTCCTATGATACTGAAACCTATTTCATCAATAGTTACTTTTAACGCACGGAGCGCGTCATTAACTTCTTGAACATAATTACGCAAGGTTGCAGTCTCTTTTAGCTCTTAGGTTTTGGATAATTTTAGGATCCAATTCGAGATATCTCATGTGATGTTAAGAGTGAGTGCGAACACTGTGCTAACTAATAATTCAGGACTTGCTTGGACTTGGGATGCATACTGGGAGAAAGTTGTGAAACAAAGGTTAGGATAGACCGTGGCATCACATGAGAATTTGATGAAGTTGATGTTTGCTTCTTCAGTAGGAATTGCTATTTTTCTAGTTGCCAAACATGAATTTGGGAGAGATGTGAACTGAATGACTAGGATGAAAAATAGAATTGTCATTGAAGCATATGAGCCTGCCATCTAAATTTATATGTTTTTGCTATAGAATGCTTAGAAAGAATTTGAATTGATGAGTCTATGGAAGAGAAATGATCTCAATTTATACAAAGTATAACACTGGTTCCAACCGAAGGAAGTTTTGATCATTACAACCACCGTTCATCATTAACTAAGTGTTGCCTATACTAAATTAGACCGTTTAAACAATAATTTGATATTTAAAATACCTGTATTATCACCCCATTAACTCATATATTTCCTAATTAATCAGTGCATGATTAAATCTAAATTCAATTAGCTAGGTTAGAACTGAAATAACAGAAGACATTGATTAGTTTATATATTACAAATAGAAAAAAGTCATCCACGAAAACTATCAAAGTAACACAATAAGTTATAACTTCGTGCCCAATAAAAAAAAGCAAAAAAAAAGAAACAAAAACTAAAAAATAACTTCCTCATGGGTATTAGAAACATAGCCCAAGGGAGACTCACCCACCATAACCAGGTGCGCAACGCGGGTTGGGTTCAGATTAGTCAGGACAAAGCTCTGAATACCGAATAGGATAAAAAAAAAAAAAAAAAAAAAAAAAAAAAAAAAAAAAAAAACATAGCCCAACTCTACAACGGGCCTTATAGGATCCTTGGGTATTTTTTCTTATCGTAGGCTTCGTTCTTTGGGCTTCACAAGGCTCTTCGGCTAAGTGTATAGTTTCATTGAGTCCTGCAAATTCCTTAGTTTTCGTTCCATTTCGTCATTCCCAAATTAATTAGCTCATTGTCAACTCTTTTTGTGTAATCCTTTATTACTTATCAAATCAAATCATAACAATTAAGGTTTTACTACCATTTATTTAATAATCAAAACAATTCCCTTCTAATCCTTTCGAGCACATGTGTCAACATGTGGTACAAAACTTTAACTAAATTTCAATTTTATGCTAGATATTAGATATTGTTACGAAATAGCTAGGAATCATATTTACAACTTTTGACGTAAGAATATAAATATAGATGGGAGTGTATGAATAAATGACAAGGCAATTAATTTCCCTTTCTTACACCTATATAAAATCTACGTAAGTTAGGTGGGCGTTGATGTCAGTACATATATAACCCATAAAAGGCTTTCAATTGCAATAAAAATCATTCAACACCTAATCTTACACTACCATGGACCACCAATTATTTTTAGAACCCTAGCTCTAAGTGTAAAATCTAAAACTGAACTTCACCAGTTGACCCCAAATCTACAGCACCCTGCAATTCGAAAGTGCTTGGCTAATTCGTTCCTTTTTTAATGCATTTTGGGACCTCACCTATTTATCAAATAGACCCCTAAGATTAAGTGCCCATTTGGCCTAGTTTAAAACTCTTCTGAAAAAGTATTTTTGGAAAAAGTTTCAATTTAGAGCTTCTGGTTTTTAGTTCAAAAACAACTGAAAAGCACTTCTGGAAAGCACTTCTAGATTTTCCGTTTGGCCCAATTTAAACCTTTTTCAGTAGATAAGTTGTTAAATAAGCTGAGCCAAACGGACACTAATTCTAACCATCTAATTCTCTTTGTTCAATCACAAGAGGGTAGCCATGGTACTACCAAAAGGTTATGTCAAATCCATAGCAACAAAAGAAGGAAAAAGATACCGAAATTTATTATTCTCCATTTTTATAGTAACAAATAAAAATCAAACGCATGCCAGCATTGTACCTAATAGACCATACTATAAATATACTTGGGTGTGATACGATCTTAAGATTTATGACATGAGTTTTAGAAATGACCCATTGTTTCAATTTATATACACATATGACTATATTGATGAAGCATGAGATGGGAGAGTGAAAGCAACAACAACGAAAAAAGAGTTTGAGAGCATAATAGCGTGTGGGCAAACAAACCCTTATTTTTTTCCTTTCAAAGAATGATGACAAATGAAAACATTTATATGGTGAAGAAAGGAAAGGTGGGAGGAGACTTTTGACAAAAGGACATTTAAATAGTTTCTAGCTACTAGTAATTATTGCTCCGCAATGATTAGTAGCCTTATATTATTGAAAGAAGAAAAAAAGAAAGGAAAGAAGCAAAAATTTCCACATGAAAGACCAAATTTGTAGCTATGTATATCAATAATCAAAGCTTCTTTTGCAAATAGAATCAAAAAGAGATAAGGACGTGGAGATCAAAATTCATTCTAATATATATAGGGATTGAACTGGCGGAGCTTTTGCCATAAATTGTTGCCGAAAAGTAAAAGGGAATATGATTTTTATTGGGAGAGCATTAGAGCATTCCATAGAAAAATTGAGATCTACATTCTTAGAAAATAATTAAATCACCCATGGTCCATGACCCAACCAAACACCCCCCAACAGAAAAAAAAAATTATTGTTTGATGTAATATTGTTTAATAGTACTCATTAAAAAGTTTTCCTTGACAATTTCCTCCCTCAACTTTGTGATTCCACGTTCTCAATTATTGCTCTCTCTATCTCTCTTAAAAGACTGCAAGTCTACAACTAAGGACAAGACAAATTAAGTAGAAAAAACTAAGTCCAAAGTTAGTAAACTAACTCGAGTTTTTCCTATTGAAAAAAGACGTCTGTCTACTCTCTTCCACTTAATTAATAATAATTAACTTAAAGTCGTATTAGTCGAATTAATTACATAAAGTTCACCAATATGTAATTACTTTGTTCTAGATTACTACTATTAGTTTTTTATTTGCAGGTGAAAAGTTGGTGAGAAATGTTGATAAAAACGTGAGAAACATTTTTATTAATTAACACTCTCTCTAACAAAATAAAGAAAGCGTTATACAATCCCACGTTTTTATTTTCAGTTTCGGCCTAAGCAATCATTTTAACTCAATAAAGGACAAGGATTCTAATTAGTAATTTCTAGCAAACTAGGCACCAACTTTAAAGTTTCCATGACTTCTTGTTGCAAATAAATACTACTCCATGTTATAGACTTGTAGTATGTCTTAATTCGGTGGAACTTAAAAAGGAAAATAACATTATTCTTTTTTTACCAATTTTGTTTCAACGTAATAATTTTGTTATATCTCCATATATACATTAATTAATAATTATTATATACTATTATATAAATTTAGTCCACGAAGAAATAGACTATAGATATAGTTGAAGACTTGAAGTTTCTAAATTAAATTTAACCAAAAAAAAAGTTTCTAAATTAATCGTATCCCTATTATTTACTAAAAAAAAAACCTTATTCCGTATTGCCTTAATAGTTAATATACTAATTATCACTTGCTTGGTGAGACCGTTTTGTCTCAAAACTCGAATAATATGACTCCATAATGCTTTCCTCGATATGTAATTGCCATTTTAATAATTAAAACAAAAAGTTGTTAAGACTAATAGCAAGTGATTAATCACAATTTATCAAAACCAAATACTAATATAATTGTGACATGCTTCAGCAGGAGGGTTGTTCAGAGATTCTAATGTCACTTGGATGGCATTATTGATAGTCTCACAGCGGAGCTTTGAGGTATACGAGAAGGCTTGAGATTAGCCAAGGCCATCGGTTTGTCTAATATAATTGTACAATTGGATGCCAATGTGGTAATTAACTTATTATACAATGGTATTCAGGCCACTCATTTAAATTCTACATTAGTGCAGGAAGTCTTGGCTTTGATTAGAGGCGGATGGGTGAGTGATATTATTCATGTATATCGTGAAGGGAATCAGTGTGTTGATTATTTAGCCAATTTTGATCAGGGTAGTTCATAGGGATCGACGTTGCTGTTGGAACCACCTACAGGGATTCTCCCCTTGTTGGAATAAGACGCGCTTGGTTACTGTTCGTAGAACTTAGCTGATTTTGTCGGCATTTTATGTACCAAAAAAAAATTTAGCATCTGATTCTAATTTCATGTACCTAACTCGCCTTAATCATCTAAAATACCAAATGGTTTTGGTAAAAAATAAAGGGAAATCATTCCCGGTAGAAATATATACCCACCAACAATAACATCAATAATTATATGATGACAAATCTTTCAAAAATAATAGCCTGATTCAATCAATCAAAATCGAAACAGAATTTCTTATCTTTCGATAAAATATAGGAACATATTCTCCAGAAACCAAATTTATTCACTATCTCTTTTTTCTTTTTTGTTGGGATAAACATAGATTTATGATGATTTTTTATTTCTCACAAGTATATTATTATTATGAAATAAAAACATGGAAATGAAAGCGAGTTTGCAGGCGACCTGGAACACCTGCGAGCACAACCCGCCCGACCAAGCACATGCTTTTCTCGGATCCCTTTGTTGTAATCTTCTTTCGACTCATGAACCAATCACATGCTCGACACGTGGCGTCACTGTCGGCTCAAGAAAACAAAAAATGGTGCCCCTTCCCATTTCCATACATATCGTGCACATTTCACGTGCCCCATAAAAGGACGATGAAACGTCCACGTTTTGCCACGTCATCCTGCCCAGCTGTCTCCAGCTTCGCCAGAGATCTCTGCCACGTTGAAACGGTCATCCATCTCCGTCGTCCGATCGTCATCCCCCCCACCACCGGGCCCCACTTCGCTTTCTATTCTCTCCTAATTTCATTTTATTTCACAGTCAACTTTTTATATATTTTTCTCCTTTATTTATAACTTTTTAAAGATAAAAAGCAAATCTTTCATCTTTCTCTTCTTTCTTTTTTTTCATTTTTTTTTCTAAAATATATATATATATATATGAAAAAAAAAATAAGAATAAGAAGTGGTGATTGAAAAAACAGCTAACCCCATGTTAGGGGGTCTTTAGTTTTCATGCACAATTACGAGCCATTCCCTTCTGTTTGGTGGGTGGGTGTTTGCACGTGTCTTATTCTCAATAAATTATTGTGATTTAATCAATAATTTCCATTTTATTGATCTTGACAAATTTAAATTATAAAGCATTTTTCTAGCAAAAATTAAATGTAAAAGTGAAATTAAGACTATTTTATCTATTCAGTTTTTAACTTCTTAATAACGCGGTCAATGCATGATTTCTACCATTACGTTAGATAGTGATTGAATTGTTTTTTTCTTCTCTCAAACTTTTTTTTATTTTATATATATAGAGGTTCGTATTCATATATGATCATAATATCTTTAGATTGACTAGTTTGATGTTAAAGATTAATTCAATTTCTTAAGCACAATCAGGAGCTTCGGTGGGAGATTGAGCTAATCGTGAGTTCGTGACTGACGTTAAGAAGTTAATTGAGAGTTTTTAACAATGTCGTTTCTCTGTTGTCAAGCAGGAGACTAACAAAGCAGCAGATTGGATTGCTACGCACACGAAGAAGAGGATGTGCCTTGATGGTTGGATTCTCAAACCCCATCCTCTCTCGTCCACATTCTGGATAAGGATGGTCTTTCGGCCCCTGCTATGGGTTCTGTGCAGTCCTGTTCTTCTTTGGATCTAGGTTGTGAGGCATCCCTTGTTTTCCCTCGGTTCTGTCTAGGTCCATAGGGGAATTAGTGATTGTAATCGTTCCTTTATTATCGTTGGTATTATCAATAAAATAAGTAGACCTGTTTTGGCAAAAAAGAAAAGATTAATTCAATTTCTATAACGGAAAATAAAAATGGCGTTAGTTTTCTTCTACAAATTAATTCGTGTATTTTTCTAAGCATGTTTTGCATATATGAATATATAAATAATATATAACATAAGAGTCATAGACTTTGGTAGAAATAAATGAATATAATAATGGTAGTGAAATGTGCATTATTAGAAAACAAAAGAGATACTTCAAAAAAGAAAACAAAAGAGATGAAGCAATATCATGATTCATGCTATCATATATGTAATATGAAAGTAAAACTACGCGTATATCGCTAATTAAAGAACTTTCTAGACGGTTCTTGTTTATCTTAACTAATTGTCAAAATAGAACAAAATAGTGCATTTAATTAATTTGAAACAGTGTAATACTTCATTCATTTGTAAACGTAATTGTTGCATTTGAAAATTTTAACACGTATAGATTATACATGATTATATGGAGGAATTCTTGACAGATTGAAGCTTCCACAACTTTACACGACAATTACTTCGTCCAACCCACGGTTTTAAGAGTCAACCCATCGGAGATGCAATCACTTTGTCATGTTTTCTCCTTGTGTGTGTGTGTTTTTAAACAAAACTGAAACCAGTTTTACAGTTAAAACAAACATAACCATATTGACACTAGTACCTAGATTTTTTTTTTTGCAAGTACATGCAAAATTGTACTTATATATATTTCCATTTATTTTTGGTGTTTAGATTTTCATTTTTATTGATTTAATGGCAATGCATACTATTACAAATTTTTTACCAGAAAAAATAATATTACAAAATTTTATACCTTTAATTTCTCCTAATTTAATACTAACACAAGTTATCTCAAGAATAATTTAATTGATAAGGATGAGCATTAATATGTACCATTTTTTCCATATAGGTTTTGGGAGTTATGACTGATATGTTGGAATCGGATTAGTTCACTTCTCAAATTTGAGATATTATTGGAGATAAATAAGTATCAAATCACCTGAATTTAACAATTTTTTTTAGAAAGAATTTAACAAATTATTGGTGTCAATTAACATGTCTCTTGAAATTTGAATTACATATACCTATTCTCTATTTGTCTAGATTCATGTTTGAATTGGATAAATATGCCCCATATTCTCTTGTGCATATTCTAAACAGAGACGAGTTACTTGCTCCACCCTTTTAAGTTTTGGTTTGGAACCTTGTATAAACAGAGAATATGCCACATTTCTCTAGATTTGTATAAGTGTTTTTCTATTGTTTATGATTTGTAGTATCGGATCTTTTTGATATATTATCAGTAAGTCTTTTTTTCTGGAAAAAAAAAATATCACGAAAATTTTTCACCCAAAATTTAATCATGGAAATTAAATCTAGCTTTTTTCATTTTACGCTTTAAGTTTCATGCTTATCAACTTGCAAAAGCAACAATATTATAATTCAAAGAAAGAAAAAAAAAAATCAATTCCCAGAAGGTTAATCTATTTTTTAACATTTTAATTTTCTTGTGGAGTTGATCAACATGCTAAAAAGGCAATATAAAATGTTATACTTGAAAATGAAGTGTACGGCATATGCCCAATAGTTTCCCAGTGAATCAAGGCAAGCAAAATTGTGGTGGCAAATTAAAGGTTTGGAAAACATGAATCGGAAAAAGGAAAATTAGAGAAGAAGAAGAAGAAAGTCCAGCGTGGATATATCTGTATTTCCATAATTATTAAAAATATTATAATCTTTTAATCAAAAGAATAATGGTATATTAATATTAGCATATTCTTATTCACGATGAGATTATCATAATTTTTCTTTTCTAATTTTATAATAATTTTCTTTTTCGTAAGTAAAACCATTATTGGAATTGGACCACCTAAAACAGTGGAAATATAATAAAATAAAATATATTCACCCATCAAGACAAAGATGAAAGATCCCAAGAAACAGGGGAAGTTTAATGGAAAATAAGAATAAAAGACCCAAATCTGAGTTAACTCGGAAGAAAATCGAGTCGTGAACCAGATAAAGGACAATTTCACGTGGTAATACTATAGTACGATCGGCCGCATGTGAATTAAGTTGTCCCTTCTTTATCAAGACCGCTGAAAATGGTAATCAACACTTTGAAAATGATTGATCACATTTCTAGCAAAACTTGTTGCTAGTTTTATTCACGTGGGTTTTTTTAGCCAAACACTAAGACTTGGGGAAGTAACATTTACCAAAATTGGCAATGAATCCACTTTCCATTTTAAAGAAATTACTTTAAATTAATTAGACGTATACCGAGTTAGTAGTAATGTGTCGATACGTCAAAGATGTCATAATTAAGTCTTTAAAGGGATAACTCAGTGGTTAAGAACTTAGTGTCTCCAACAGGAGGTCCAACGTTCAAATTTTGGAATGAAATGGGGTGGATTTAGAGATGAGAAGTCAATCTCCCTTTATACAACCTATAATTTAATTTCATATTCACATCCGGCAAAAAAAATATATCATAACTAGATTTATGAAGATAACAAAAATTATTAAACAACTAAAATGAACAATTAGATCAATGATTGATTTATGTATGATGTTGATTGAGATTTAAATTACTTTTAATGAGACAATCAATCTGTAGTTAATCTAAAATTAAAATAAGAGATAGAAAGTTATTGTTTATTTATCAAGGAGATGGACGGCTTTTTTAGCACGAATTGATGTAAATTGAAGCAATTTACAACTAACTAAATTGATTGATTAATTTATGTCAAATAATTCCGAAGTTTTTAGTCAGGTGTCCTTCAAATTTTCACCTAGGCTTTTAAGCATTTTTCAATAAAATTAAGATTTAACTAAAAAAACAAAGCTAAAAAAGTAATATCGTGAAGGAACTAGTGCGTTGACTATTTGACCAATATGGGTTAAGATTCTATGGATGCTTGGTGCTAATGGAGTCTCGTTTGAGATTGATGTCTCTCCTTAAACAAGACACTAATATGTTGCTGTTCGTAAAACTTAATTGATGATGATCGGCATCTTATGTATAAAAAAAAAGTAATATCATGAGAAATCAAACTTGATATAACTGTATAATATTACACAAAGATTAACTATTGAATTTATCAACCATAGATGAGTTTATGCAATTCTTTTTTTTTTTTGTTAAAAATTTATGCAATTCTTGAATAAAGAAAATATTGACTATGGAGTAGAGTTTAAGGCAATACGGTAACTAAAAAGTCGGGCATACACGGGATCCTACCCGTCCAGTGAATCAACTGAGTCATAGCTCATAACGACCATGTCCGAGTCATAAACTTGTCAAACTAATCATTAAAATTTAAACCGCCGTAATTAAATCAAAGCAGAGAAACAAAATCTATACGGAAGTTACTGTTGTTAGGAGTATACTGGAAAAAAAAAAAAGAGAGTAAAATTTAAATCACCGCTATACTATATATATATTTTTTTAGTTTTTAATTTCAGAAACCTAAAAATATTTATTGTATTTTTTTTTTGTTACTTTGTGTGGTTCCAGTCTCCATTAGCTGTTGCCTTTCTCCTCTGCTTCTTCTTCTTCTCGTCCTCCTTCTCGATCTCTCTCTTCTGTTCATCCTCCCGACAAAACGCACCGTTTTTTTCTCATTATTACCACCTTTTCCATTTAGTTTATTTTGTTTTTCGTTTCTGGCTGTTTTTTTTTCCCGTTGTTGTCGTTGTTCGTGATTTTTCCAGGTTGAATCCCGGAATCGTGATTAGCTTCTTCTTCTTCTTCTTCTTCTTCTTTTTTTAATTTTTTGCTGTTTTTCCCCTGTATCTATATTTATTGTGTATACGTAGATTGAATTTTGTAAAGCGAGAGAGTTTTTTTTTCTTCTGTTTTTTCGCGGTTCTTGGTGATCTGTATTTAGAGTGAACCCGAGCTGTGAAGCTCGGGGAGCTCGGGATCCGAAAAGCTAATGGCAGCCGAGAATTGCAGTGATGGTGGACCCGGCCCGAATCCGTTATATTTGCAGAAATTCAGACTCTACGAGACTCGCTCGGTATATTTCCTTTCTAACTCGAATTTGAGGCTCGTGGTATACATGTATTCGTATGCTTTTGTATGCGTTTACGTGTGTCTACTGCTGCTGGTTTTTGGATTTTGACTTGTTGGTTTTGATCAATGAAGTTGTCTATACGTTTATCAAGCTAAAGCTTTTTTTTTTTTTTCTTTTCTAATTTTTCCTTTTTCTGGATGTTTTATTTTGTTTTGGTGCTCTTTTTTTCCCCTAATGCTTTCGTTATTGTTGTTAATTTTGAGTTCTTTTGGTTTTTCAAATTGTTTTTTGGCTTTAGCTTTGAAAAATGAAAACTGCTTCCGATTTGCTTCTGTTTCCTTTCCCCCCGTGGTTGGCTTAGATTGGAGTGCTTCGATTTTCGTGTTTAGCTATACAATTTTGAAATAATGGATGCATTTTTTCTTATGAATCTTGATTTTATTGCCTTGTGGGGTTGACTCGTATTTATTTCTTTGGGTGATTTTGAATGCGTTTGTAACTGGTTTAAATTCAAAAGAGGAGGTCTAATTATAGAGTTTAAATTCTGCAGTAAGAGTATTTATACTGCTTTCTTGTTTGAGGAAAGTTTGGTGCACAATCCTATTTAACTTATATCATCACCTGTGAAGTGTTGGACTGTTTTTTGTTTTAATCTCATGAAGCCGGTTTAATTACTCCTTTGATTATTGGCTTTGATCGTTAATGATCTTGGAAGCTAAACAAATCTGTCTCATAATTTTATGTTTTTTTTTTTTTTCAAAATATGATAGATGATAATGCCACATTTCAGTGGCTATTGATTTCTATTGCAGCTTCAATATTTTTCTATAAAAAAATTCCGTGCACGATGTGATTCTGCTTGTTGCATCTTTTTGCTCATTTATTTGTTCTATTTCTTTTGCATAGTTGACTATAAAACTTGTCCATTTCCAATTATATGTGGTGATATCTAGTTACTAAATTTTGGGTAAATGAAATGATCCCGATGATCATAGCAAGCTGTACGATATAACTTGTTATCTTTAATTCCAGAGCTGCTTTTGTTTTTATTTAGCCTTCCTTCTTTTGCGTCTCTTTAAATTCCTTTGAGCTTATAATTATGAGGTTGCTATCTCCGTTATACGATATTAATGCAACATTCACGTATTCCTGATATGCAACAGAATTTCTATATGATTGGAAGAGACAAGAACAGAACTTTTTGGAGGGTCTTAAAGATTGATCGATTAGACCCGTCTGAACTCACCATTCTTGAAGATTCTACAACATACTCAGAAGTTGAATGCTTTGATCTGTTAAGACGGATACATGAAGGAAACAGGTCCACAGGTGGACTTAAATTTGTTACAGCTTGTTATGGAATCGTTGGTATGTAACGGCTGTCAGGTTCTCCACCTTCCTCTCTTAGATGTTTTTAGTATAATCTAATTATTTTCTCCCCATTAATTTAGGTTTTGTAAAATTTTTGGGACCTTATTACATGCTGCTGATCACGAAAAGAAGGAAGATTGGCGCAATTTGTGGCCATACTATTTATGCCATTACCAAGAGCGAGATGATTCCAATTCCAAATTCTCCTATCCAGTCCAATATGGCTTATTCTAAGAATGAAAAAAGGTCTTTTGTCAATTCTGCATGTAAATGTAATATGTCCTTGGTACTTATAAGGAGACATCACAGATTAGCACTGAAAAAATTCATTGTCCATTTGTATCTAGATGGAATTGTGTTATGTTGTGGTTATTTTATCTTTTCCTCAATTAATTATGTTCTCTGGGACAATAATATAGTTCTGGTGTTCTCTTTTAAAAGTAGACAAGTTCCATGGTGTGGAGGTAACCTCTATACTATATTTGTTGATACACCCTCATGTGTTATATCATTGACGTCGGCTCAAGCAACTTGAACTTATCTAAAGCACCTTTTCTGGTTAAATGCTTTTGTCTTTTTTGTTTTAATTCTTTAGTTTCATGTTGAAACAATTAAGTCAGCTTCCACTTGTTTAGATGTATTGATATAAGTTCTTATTGTTGCATCTTCTTAGTTAATACCATTTGTAGTGGCTATTGCCAGTTCATTTCCTGCATATGTACAGGGGCAAACTTCATTGCCGTGTGATGTTAGTATAACATGTTGAATGACGCAAGGTATCGTCAGGGTTTGTGGGGGAAAATTACTATCTTTCTCTTTTATTTCCTGGTTAAGATTTATGGTTTAAGCAGTTGTTTCAGTTTTTATTTATAATCCTTTTTCATTAATAAATAACTAAACATGCATTAACGTGGCTTGCCTTTTCTTTCTTTCTTTTTTTTCCTTGTTGAATAGATACAAGAAGCTCCTGTGCACTGTGGATCTTACAAAGGACTTCTTTTTCAGCTACTCGTACAATGTTATGCATAGCCTTCAAAGAAATTTATGTAGGAATGAGACAGGACTGGTAAACTATGAAACAATGTTTGTCTGGAATGAATTCTTGACTCGAGGTATCCGGAATAATCTCAAGAATACTCTGTGGACGGTTGCATTGGTATATGGCTTTTTCAAGCAGGTATGATACACTTTGGGCGTCTTTCTACTTATTAATTTCTGAGAATAGTTATAAGTTAAGGATTTGCAGGAAAATAGTTGAGTTGGGAGAGATATTAATTTCTTTGAGTTTCTATTTCTGGTTTATGTTCACATAATGCTGTAACCATAGTAGGTAAATAATGCGGGTTTCCACTTTCAGAAATTTTGCTGAGGTTGGTTTATCATTTGATGCGTGGTTTGAATGTTTCGATCTAACATTTGTTGTTTCCTCCTTTCAAATCCAGGTCAACCTTTCTGTGTCCGGAAGGGACTTTAAGTTGACTCTCATTGCAAGACGGTCTCGACATTATGCTGGAACAAGGTTTGAATGCCGTACCAGCTACTTATTGAAATATGCTGGACTAATTATATAATAAGACCTGCCCCTAATTTTTTGTCACCTTTTTTTGGTGCTGATCTGAAACGCATAGATATCTGAAACGCGGTGTGAATGAAAAAGGTAGAGTAGCAAATGATGTTGAGACAGAACAGATTGTGTTTGAAGATGTTCCTGAAGGTTGCCCCACACAAATAAGTTCTGTTGTCCAGAACCGAGGCTCTATTCCACTATTCTGGTCCCAGGAAACTTCACGCTTGAATATAAAACCTGACATCATATGTATGATTTCTTTCTTGTTGAACTGCTGAGAAGCGTGCATCTTTAGTTTTACATGATAACTACTGTAAACTTTCCTAATTTGACCTTATGTTTCCAGTATCAAAGAAGGATCCGAATTATGAGGCCACAAGACTACATTTTGAAAGTCTTGTAAGGAGATATGGAAATCCTATTATCATATTGAATTTGATAAAGGTAGATCTTGCACTGATTATTTGTCAATTTCTGTAAACTACCTGATTCTTTCGATCTGCCTGATTTCCTGATTTTTTCTGGTTTCCATTCTGGCGATCAACAGCGGAGCGAGAAGAAACCTCGGGAAACTATTCTGCGTGCAGAGTTTGCAAATGCCATCCGATTTATAAACAAGAGCTTAATGAAGGAGAACCGCCTGAGGTTCCTTCACTGGGACCTGAACAGACATTCCAGAAAGTACTTCTATTCACTGTTGCTTATGCAAAAATCTTGCTTACCAAATTTTAAAGGGTTTTTGCCTTAATTGAGCTTGATCATTTTCTACAGAGCTACAAATGTGTTGACACTTCTAGGCAGAGTGGCTGACTATGCATTAAACTTAACGGGCATCTTTTATTGTCAAGTAACGCCAAATTCCAGACCTGAAGGATTGTTGAGTTTATCTTGCTTAGTGTAAGTTTTACCCATGAGGTTGATAATAGTTTCATCATGCTGTAATTTTTGTCCCTTTTCCAATATTATTAGTTGAGTATATTTTCAAATATAAATATGTGATGTTCTTAACTTTTGGTACGGCTAAATTAACAAAGTTCTCTTTCCTTTTCCTCTTTTCATTCTTGAATTATCTCAGCCTGTAACTATGTTAGAGTTAACACCATGTATGCATTACCTTGGAAAGTATTGCCTAGGTTTCGTATAATGTAGATTTTTGTCAATTTGGCTTGCTGATTATTCATGTTAACTGCTAATTTGCTACTTGCATGCAAATATTCTGCAGGCAAAATAATGAGTGCTCTACTCAGATCGTTTCTGACAGAAGTGTTGATGTAGAGAAGTTGGAGATAAGTATTGGTAATGAGGAACAGGATTCCAGCGAAAAACACCATGTAAAACCGCCTATGTTCCAAAATGGAGTCCTTCGAACCAACTGCATCGATTGTCTTGATCGCACTAATGTTGCCCAATATGCCTATGGGTTGATGGCTCTTGGACGCCAGCTCCATGCTATGGGCTTCACAGAGTCCCAAACTCTTGATCAAAATAGTCCTTTGGCTGACGATTTAATGGGAGTTTATGAAACAATGGGTGACACACTTGCTTTACAATATGGGGGCTCTGCAGCACACAACAAGGTAATCTTTCTAATATAGACTTCTGAAATGAAATTGATGAACATGAAAAGCTAGCTTATTAGTTGGGTTCCACTGCAGCTATAAACATTCTCTGCTATTCTCGTATTGAAACATTTAATCTATTAATCCTTAGTATATCATTCTGCATGTCATGATAAACAGATATTTTGTCAAAGGAGAGGTCAATGGAAAGCTGCAACTCAGTCCCAGGAGTTCTTTAGAACCTTGCAGCGTTACTATAGCAATGCATACATGGATGCAGAGAAACAAAGTGCCATTAATCTGTAAGTTAACCAGCCTCATCGTTCACATATTTTTAGGAGATGCTTGCAATAACGTGCAAATATGTACGATCCTAGTGTGTAAGGATGACAGTGGGATAAAACTCCTGGAATTTGGCATGATTCTATGCAGGTTCTTGGGTCACTTTCAGCCACAACAGGGTAGACCAGCACTGTGGGAATTGGATTCAGACCAACACTATACTGTTGGAAGGCATGGTCCTAATCTTGATAATGAGAATGCTAGGTACATTAAGTCTTTTTTATCTTAAATGTTTGTTATACCAAATTTCCAGTTCCAAAGATGTGTACGAGACTGTATTGCCAAAGAATTTAGTTGAAGATCTAATATGCCAGATGTTTAGCAATATTTTAATGTTTTTATATCTTAAGATTTTTATAAATATTCCAATGATTGTTTTCAAAATTACAGATTTCTTGGATATGTATTTAATCAGGAAAGGACTACTGCTATTGATTAGTAGTCTTGATATTCATTCTTCTGTTTCTCATAGGATACATCTTATATATTTTTGACCCGATGTTTTTAAATCTTGGTTTAATATGGTAACTCTAACCTTTGAAAAACAGCTAATGAATCACTGTCAAATATCTTTAGGTCAACTATTAAAAGATCGTTATCTGATGGAAACATCCTTTGTGGAACTGACTCTCCCATGGCTGCTTCAAATGTTGGACACCATCAGCATTTGTCTGAAAAGACTGAAGGATCTACCCATGGCCATTCAGAGCTGCCAACTTGTGAAGTTTCCTATTCCAGGTATGTTCAAACTTTTGTTATTCCAGCTGCTTCGAGCTCTTGTTTTAAAAATACCATTGAGATTCTAGTTCTTGCTATCCTAAAAGTGCCAATGTGCTTAAATGTTTGAAAATTTTCAAGTCATACCCAAGGAATTATGAAAGAAAGCTACCATCAATAAATTTATTTTGAATTGATTCAGAGGCTTCCAACTGACTAAATTTTGGCTTGCTTTCTAGGTTTGCTCCAAGAATGTCTTGCAGGCAACTTTTTGGAGATGTGGAAAAGGATCATTTTGTAGAAAGTAACCGCGTATGTTACGATGAAAATGGGGTGGAATGTAATTGCACCAATTTTGATATGGACTGGCTTTCTTCATCAGGAAATTCGTGTGACGAGGATATGTATGACAGGTAGTTAATTCATCTCCCGTAACATTATTTTAGGAATGCTGAAAACTTTCCATATAATGTTCTTATCTGAAACCAACTATCGATTGTCCATGGTTCTTCCAATTCTCAGTCACTATCATCACCACAAATATTAATTTCAATGGTTTTGTCAATGTCCCATTCTCCAGAGAGTTAGGGTTGATAATCTTTTTATTCACTTTTATGTCCTCATTTTGCTTTTACTTTTTGTATAATAATTGTGTTATTTTCTGCATAAAACAAACTTACTGCAACTTATTTCCTATTCTTGCTGTCTGAAACTTTGTAAAAATTGTACATGCGAAAACTGTGATGCTATGTTTTGATTGCTGAAATCTCTATTATGTACATTTATTACAGGTCTACCATTGGCTTGTCCTCTGAAAATCTAGGTGCTGAATTCAAAATTGATACGATCACATCGCCCAGTGAGTCTGGTTCAAGTATAAAGGTTCGTTACTTTATACTTGTTTTTATTTGATTAATGACAGTAGTTAGGAACTAAATTACTTGCAGACTGCAGTCCTTTTCAATTATGCCTGGAAGAGATCCATCATACTTTATGCTTATTTTCCCTAAACTCACCCTTCCTGCATTCCAGCCAAAAGATAAGAAGATTTTTTTTTTCTTTTGAAAATTACAAACATCCGTTTGGTAGGGGCATATCATAATAAAAATTTTTGAGTTGCTAATGTTTTGAGTTGTTTTCATTCAAGGTTTAGTTTTATAATAGTACATGATTTTAGAGTGGATTATTATCCATTTTATTTTCCCATGCCATTGGTGGAAGACTATATACCTTCTTTCTATTTGTGTAGGGAGGGGACCGAACTGTATCCGAACTCACTTGCGATGGTATTCCGGATGAATTTTCCGAGAGCTTTGCGAATTGGGTAACCAATGGAGATATGCTTATTCCATTAAAGTTTACTTCAAAAGTAGCTTGATGAATAAAATCTGTTTCAACTGCCAACCAAAATGAACCCATCCGAAGGATGCGAGTTCATTTCAAAATAAATGATTGAGACTGGCTGAGGAAGGAAACAAAGAGTCGCGGCTTGTGCGGAGGAACAAGTAAATTTTGCAGCTCGCGTTATACTGACAGCATTTGATTAATCATGAAATCCTTAGGGGAGGGAATGTGATAAAGAGGAAGAAGCAGAATGGTACATAAGTTAATTCATTTTGGAGCTCTGACCAGCAAAGATTCTAAAAACACCATAGGTTTTCAACCCTGTAAATATCTCATAAATAGATATGAATATGATGCCTTTTCTTAGCCCTTTCGACATTACTAGCATTGTTTTGTATTTGCTTTACATCTTAACTTTTTAGCTTTAATACATTCAAAATTTATCCCATCATTGCTAGATTTCAAATTTATAAAGCCGGAGGATAGAAAATCAAGCCAATTAGTAAATAGATATATGATGCCTTCCAGGCGCTTTTGACTCCTCAATTTGCTGATCAGTAAGTTCAAATCGAAAATTTCATGGTCATGAAGAAGTGGAATCAAGTGGTCCTCTTTAGACAGGGTCTCGGGTTTTGAGTATTGTGAATGAAAAAAATCATTGATCATTGTTGGGACTTGGAAGAGCTTTACTCCATAGTGAGCTGACCTAATTCGAACAAAGTTAACTCATAAAAATATTTCAAAAAAAAAAAGGAAGAAGAGGAATTTGCAATCATTGGGAAACAGGTTTGGTGCCAAAAGTAAGTGATTCCATTAATCTCATTGAAGGAAACCCTACTAAAAAATAGAGGGGCTAATTGCTTAAATAAGGGTTTAACGTTTGTTAAAATGCTCAAATAAAGGCCCGGTCTTCTTATTTGGCCAAATAATGGCCTAATGTTATCGAAAATGCTCAAATAAGGATCTAACGTTATCGAAAATTCTCAAATAAGGGTCTAGCCTCGATAATTCTCACGCGTTATTCAAACTGACGTCAGACCTTTATTTGAGCATTTTTTATAACATTAGACCCTTATTTGACCAAATTAAAAGATCGAGTCCTTATTTGAGCATTTTCGATAACTTTAGATCCTTATTTGGCCAAATTAGAATATTGAACCCTTATTTGAGCATTTTGGTAAACATTAGACCCTTATTTGAACAATTAATCAATACAGAGACTTGGTCAATTATAATAAACCAGGTTTTTTTTCGAACAGTAAAAATAAACATTATATATAGTAGTGTAATAATAAACATTAATGCAATAAGAAAAACTGATAAGCATATGTGATTTTGAGATGACAAGTCGTTGCCGCATATATAACAAAAATAATTCATCACTAAAAGATAGCAACACAAATGACAAAATTGAAAAATGCTAGAAATAATCATTATTACCCTTTTAATTTGCATTTTTCAATAATCATCAGTTCCCATTTGATGGCTTCAAGAGCGTGGCTATATTCGCCGGCACCGGCAATCTCATCTCCATATCCAATGACACCCCATGAGAGCATTATATATGTGCGTTACAAAAGAACTTTTTTTACTTTTGAATTTTGACATGTAAAAAAATGTGGAAATTTGATTTTACGTACCCCTTGTTCAAGGCCATCGGTGAGGACAGAATGGTGGCGCCAGGTGACTCTTTGATTGTAAAGTAAGCGGCCGGAGCATTGGGATTCGAAATTTCGAAGCAGAGGAGGCTTTTAGACAAGGCTTTGCCATAGTCGAAAGGTTGAGTCAAAGGTAATATGGCCAAGAATATTGATACCAAAAGAGTTGCGTACCAATGAAATTTTGCGTTGACCAAATATTAGACAAGATTTGGAATCTCCAAATTCTCTCATTTTTTCTTTTCTTTTTTTTTTTCTTCCCTTCCCTTCCGCTCCTCTCCTATCACTCATTATTTTTCTCCTTATAAATATATATATATATATATATATAGTACGGAAAGCATGTTAGTTAAAGTTTGGTAATATATATGAGCTTTTAGGCTTATGACTATGTGTTGTGCCTACTGCCTCCATATGATTGGCTTGTTATTTGTTTATTTACTTAGCTAAAATGGAGTTCTACATTTTCAATTGTTCCATGTCAATTAATGCAAATTGTTAAGAATAAAAAGTCATGTAGTTGAGTCAAGCTGCCTTTTTTTTTTAAAAAAAATTATTTACACTTTTGAGTTTTGATTATATATTAAACAAAGAAACTTAAAGAGAAATTTTTTTGTCAGAGAATTAATATTGATATTTTTAAAGATTATATATATGCCGAACAAAACCTGAAACATATCATCGAAATAAACGAGTGTCATAAATTAGCAAGATAGTGCATCACACATGTCTGACATAGGACTTATGAAATGTGTTTGAAATTTATGAGCCTTGGATTGCTTTTTATATAAGGGTTTTGATATATATACAAGATTGCGGCGCTGCGGCGTGCGCCATTTGGCGCGGGTTGTTTCTTTGTTTGTTGCCTATATTTGCCTTTTGGGTAGAGAGAGAAAATATTTAAGGGTAAAATTGGACTGAATTTTGTTGAGCACATAAGAATTTAGTTTTAAAGCAAACATAGAATTAAGACAAATGCAAGTACTTTGGGGAAAAAAAAAGCATCAGTATTTTAAGTAGATTGCTAATAACAGAGTTGCTCCTTGTTCCCTAGATGAAAAAGAACTTATATTTCAACAGGGAAAGCCAATCGTCAAACTACTGATCAAAGGAAGAATCAACACATAGATAGAATAATATAAAAGCAACCACATCTGACTTAGTGACTCAAAATTGGTAGATTTCAATTGTTTGGTAGGGCTTATATTAGGGGAAGCCTTTGAAGGGAAATGTTTGGGTTTCCCCTCCAACTTCATCTGGAGGAGAATTCCTCTCCACCTTTGTCTTACTGTCTCCAACTTCATAGTTCTGCATCACATTGACATCAAACTCTTGCATTCACAATCTGTATAGCCCCGCAGCTACTAAGACTTTCCATGTCCTTCATAATCTAATCCATCAAATACAAATTGTGCTTTCAACAGTCTAATGGTAGTACCTATGTTAATTAATCACAATGAATCAAAATTAATTATATAATCAATAATGAATTTCTCTCTTATTGTAGACATGTACCATGCAATAATACAATAAGAAACTTTATAAAATTCTAATTTTAGTAACGAGATATGAAAAAACAGTGAGAGTAAAAGTAATTCCATATTACATACCAAAGTTTTGATGTAAAGTTGTATCAATAATGAAATCCCAAGAGAAATTCCTGGTCCAAATCATGGCTCTCCTTTGCCTCAATGATTCTTCTCTGCAACATTTGATGAGGCACTGCTTTCAAAGGGGAACATAGAAGAAAAGAGAAAGGAAGTTATTAACGCTTAGTACCTTCGATGATCCAATTAGCTTCATCTTCTCTCAGGCAAGGCAATGGAGAAATAAAGCAATTACTCCCCGCATCAATATTAACCTCATAGTTAACAAAGGCAAAACCAATACCATCATGAAAGCCAAGTCACTGTAAATACTAAAAAAACATCATAATCTGAATAAGAGTTATCAATAGAGAGTTGTTAATTAGATCAATCTAATCTATTCAAAAGTAAAGAACAAAGAGGAAGCAGTAGTCACCTTACCATAGGTAAAGAACGCTTTGCTTTCAGAGTCTGGAAAATGGAGTTATATATGGATTATGGAGTCAAAATTATTCATGGTTCACTCACCATGAGGAATAAAATTAAAGTAAATTAGATTTCTAGCCAAGTTTTTAAATTGGTTTCTTCACTCTTCGTAGGGGCTTTTATCGGTCACTCTTCTTCTTCAATGGCAACAAGGAAGCAGTAACTTCTTCAATGGCAACAAGGAAGCAGTAAGATAAAGAACGCAAATGAAGAATATTTGATTCTTCAATGAGAGAGAGTTGGGTGAAATTGGATGAAAATTGAGCGAACCATGAAACAGACTTGAAACTTGAATACAAAGAAAAGAGCGAAGGAAGAGTGTTGAATGAGAGAGATAGGCTCCGTGTTTAGTAGAGTATGATTGACACTATTTAGCAACTACAGATTAGGTACTGTACGATTATTAGAGCAGCGATTGAAACGGAGATTACACTTAAGACTCCATTTGACCGGTGCACCGATCCACCGGCCAAACGACCGGTGAATCGGTGCCCTAAACATGATCATAGTAAGATAATAAGAGGAAGGAGACGCGCGCGGCTGAAAGAAAATTGGGGAAAGAGAAATTGTTACCAAAAAATAATTAAATCTTTACCGTTTATCTAAATAAATCTAAAGGCTGATAAGTGATAATACAATATATAGTATGTATATACAACACATGGGGATTGTGGGCTTATTTGGGAGGGCTCCGATAAGGCATCTTCAAGTTGGGGCGAAGTTCCTGGGTTCACAAAACAGACCCGCTAGCCCCGTTTCTTATTTAATTTTTTCCTTTTATAAATAAATTAAAATCGTGAAAGAAGTATATTTATAGAGTGTAAAAACATTAATGCATTTAATCTAATGTTCCATTTCTACCCAAAAAAAAGAACATTAATGCAATTGTTGGAAGAACTAATAAGCATATGTAATTTTGAGATAACAAGTCATTGCCGCATATAACAAAAATAATTCATCACTTAAAGATAGCAACAGAAATAACAAAATCTCTAAGCCATTGATGTCTAGAAAACTATAACTAAACTGTGCCAAAAACACATTTCATCATACTTGATAGAAGTTCAAAATAAGCTCATTTTTTAAAAACAAAACATTTGTCTAAAATAAAATTCTCATTCTATTCCCAACCAGTTGCGGGAACAGGCATATCTGCGGGAGGAGCAATTGAGGCTTGAGGAGGGGGCATTGCAGTATCCCAACCATCAGGGGCCACCCCTACATTTCAACAAAGCAGAAGATTAGGAAAAGGAATTTATCATTATGATTATTCAAATCAAGGCAATTACATTAAAACATTTCCTACCTTGGTCAGCTATCCAGCCAACAGAAGGAACACCAGAAATAGGTTGCTGAACCACTTCAGAAGTCCACTCACCACCAATTGGTGCAGACCCCCAATTGTCACTGCCTAGACCGATGCCATAATCTGCAGCTGGGAGTCCATACTCAGCAGGGACAATTGCCTCTTCCTCTTCCTGCTGTTTAGCTTCTTCAGGCTCCCTGTAGAAAAATAGATCCACCTGCATGCATTGTCAAAGCATTATGAAAACCTGCAAGTACTAAACATCCATAACATAAACAAACATTAAATTTTGTCTCTCTTTTACCATCACATCCCACTTCTGTTGAGGAGCAATTGTACCACGCATCTGAAGAACCATCCTTGCTAGAAGCCAGAACAGACAACCAATGCTGTGTTTCCCCTTGTTGTTAGCAGGAATACCAATGTCAACATATCGCATTGGTGAGTCAGTGTCACAGAAGGCAATGGTCGGAATGTTTCCAAGAGCTGCTTCCTTGATAGGCTGCAGATAATAATATACTCAATTGTTAACTCATCAAGAAATCAACTGTATAAGAGGTATAATAATTGTGCAGTTGAAACTTAAAGAAATCCAACACTTCAATTTACCTGATGGTCAGTTCTTGGGTCAGTGAGGATAAGGAGGCGTGGCTCACTGAAAGATGTTTGGAGCTGGTTAGTGAATGTACCAGGAGTGTGCCTTCCGGCAATTGCATGAGCACCGGTGTACTGGGCAAATTTCAGGACAGCCCTCTGACCATAAGGTCTTGCAGATTGGACAATGATGTCCTGTGGGTTCTCAATTCCAACAATGACACGTGCTGCGAGCTGAAGTTTCTCCCATGTCTTGCCAAGGTTGATGATGTAGATTCCTAGAGAGGGCAGAGAAATAGTTCAAATCACCAATGAACACAAATCATAGGGACTAAGACAATTTATGCTTATTCTAATCAAAATCTATTGCAAACACCAATCCTTCTCTGCAAGATAACACATCATCTATGTTTAGACCATACCAATCAATCAGGTGCCTCTGTTGTACTAGCAAACAATTGCCACAATCAAACAGCTAAAAGGAACCAAACATAAAAATAACAAAGTATTAACCATCAAATTGTCTCAATAGAAACAATCCAAATCAAAAGCTTTGTTAACATGAATAACCTCATTTTTCAGACCAATTCCGCATAGAAAACTAAAAAGAAATGAACAAGCTAATTTCAATTCAATAAGCTAAAACCAAAACATGTAAATACAAGTAGCAAAACAGATTCTTCCAATTAATATTTCGACAAGCATGAAATCCTTTAATAGATCACAGATCTCCTAAGAAAGTTACATGTTTTACGAATCAAACATAACAAAAACACCTAAAACTTAAGGAATATAACAATATAATCAAAACACCCAAACATAATCTAAAATGAGAAAACACACTAAGTTCCCGCAGACAAAAACCAAGGACTCAAACAACTGATAATTCAAGCCAAATAACAAAAAATGAGCCAAACATAATAGAGATAAATAAGATATTTATAAAAACCGAGAGAAAGAGAGAGATATACCGTCATTGCGGCGCTTGAAGACGTAACGCTCCATCTGGAAATCACAGTTTTTGGTTCCAAGATGAACCTCGGCAGCCAACATCATCTGGATGTCGGCTTCTTTAGGAGAAAGCTGCCTTGCGGCTGATGGAGCTGGCGTAGCCATGATTTTGCTGATTTTCTTCTTGCTAAAACCCTAAAAGGGGAGGGGGTTTCGGCAGAGGAGATTATAAAGAGGAAGCAAATGAGGCTATAGTGAGAGAGGCGAAGTGAAGTTGTTTTACCATTGTTTATAAAGTAGGGTTCCGAAGGAGAAACCCTAGTTTCTGTTAATGACTGAAACACCCTCCTTTCCTCTTCGTATTTCCGGTTTCTTTCGGGCTTTTAAAATGGGCCAATTTATTGGATCGCATTATGGAAAGGCCCAAAAATTATAATTTTTTTCAGTTAATTTAAAAAAGAGCCCAACGAATTATAGGAAATTAGAATAAAGGGCCCAAAACCCAAAACCACCCCCTTCGGCGTTGTTCTCCATTAATAATCCTCTCTGCGTTAAACCCTAAACCACCTTCTTTCTCGCTCTTCTGCTTGAAGTCTCATGCGAAAATGTCAAAATCGAAATCCCCACAAGACGCAGAGCTCTTGAAGTCAGATATAGCTTCATTTGCTTCCTCTCTCGGCTTCTCCACCGATGCTTCCGTCCCTTACTCGGGCTTCAACGATGTGGATTTTCGGAAAGCCGGTCCCCTAAAACCTCCAAAGCCTTCGAAAACCCCAAAGAGTAAGAACCAAAGTGCACAACTTGAGAAGAAACCCAATAGTACCCAAATTCAAAAAAATGATAAAAATACCAGAAACAACCAGAGACCGAAGCCCAAGCCCCCTGTTTTGTCACTTGAAGACACCAACAAGAACAATAGTTTTTCAAGAGAACATGATAAGTTTAAGAATTTTCCAGCTTTGCCTTTGGTAAAAGCGAGTGCTTTGAGTGTGTGGTACGAGGATGAGTTGGAGTTGGAGAAGAAAGTGTTTGGAGAAGAAGGGAACGCGAAGAAGGCTGTGGAAGTTAGAAATGTGGATGAGTGGAAGAAATTGGTGGACAAAAAGAGGGAACTTGGGGAGAGATTGATGTTCCAATACGCTAAAGATTATGAGTTATCGAAAGGGAAGTCTGGTGATATGAAGATGGTAATGGCAAGTCAGAGGTCAGGGACGGCTGCTGATAAAGTTTCTGCCTTCACATTCATGATTGCGGATAATCCTGTTGCCAATTTGAAGTCGCTTGATGGGCTTTTGGGTATGATTCTTTTTTTTTTTACCGTTGTTAAGTAATTGTAGGGAATCTTTGGTTGCTGAGTTTATGGTTTTAATGCATTTTACTTGTAATCATGGCATTTGACACAATTATGTTTATATGATGAACTTTTGGTTGTTTTTGCTTGCAAAATTAAGGAGTGCTTTTGCTTTTGTTTGCAATTAAAATTATTGTTTTAACATATTCGATTTATGAGTATGCTTACCCATCATATGTTCTTGGTTCATTTGATTTATGGCTATGGAGTTAGTTCTGCTTGCTGAATTTCGCACGCGTGTTGCTCTTTTGATGAATTCCTTTGAATGAATGTACTAGTTGGTATCATAATTTAATGGCCTGGTATACTTGTTCTATAAGCTAAACTGCTTGTTGAAATGGACTTCTTTGTTGCAGGGTTGGTAACATCAAAAGTAGGAAAGCGCTATGCATTTACAGGATTTGATGCATTAAAAGAACTCTTTATTTCAAAGTTAGTTCTCTCTCTCTTCCTACCTATCGAAACTCCCTCTCACTACTTGAGTTCCTTTAGCCACTCGCAATATGTATTTTATTTTCTACTCGGGGATAATAGTGTAAAAGGTATAAGAGCTTTATCTGCTAAACTGTTTCCAAGACTAAGACCTTTAATAGTGTTACAGACAGCGCTATGCAGTTGTACACCATAGCTAGATTTATGAGTCAAGTGTAGATTTCTGAAAACCCAAGCATTTCGATATTCTCTAGAAATGTGTTTTGTAATTTTTCATGGACTCTCTATTTACATTTACATGCTTTCATTTTTTCAGTCTGTTGCCTGATCGAAAGCTCAAAACGCTTCTACAGCGTCCTGTTAATGAGCTTCCGGAAACCAAAGATGGTTATTCCCTTCTACTTTTCTGGTATTGGGAGGATTGTTTGAAGCAGAGGTATGTTTAATTGTTTTTTCAACCTTATGGCAGTTACGTAGTTCCTAACATTAGTAAGCTTGCTATCAATTGTGTCTTGTTTGATTTTCTATGATGGTCCTTGAAGCCTGAATAAATTAATTTAACAAACCCTTCTGACACAAATACATATTGATATTGGTCATGCCAATTTCAGCTGGAATTGATTATGCACTTCAATCTAACAAATACACATCTTACACATATTCGACAACTTTTCAGGTATGAACGTTTTGTTATTGCAGTTGAGGAGGCATCGAGAGATATGTTGCCTGCTCTGAAAGACAAGGCACTGAAGGTTACTTCTCTATCTTAATTTTTGTGAAATATTGTTAAATCTATCAAAGGCTATCTGACGTTTCACTGGATTATTTACTTGGAATTCCAATTTACATGGTAGTTCAAGTTGACTGGATGCAGTTCATTGGAAGTGCATATATTTAAGCTTAGTTGGATTCAAAATAGATCCTAGAGTGGTCAAGAATGCCTTGCTCATAATTATGCAAGGTTATGGTCTTACCGTTAGGATTGGAATCTGATATTGCCTAATGGGAATACTTAAAAGTGCTTGTTTTCTTTCCATTCTTGTTTCAATTAAGTTGTATGATATGTGTCTAAACTTATTACATTTGTCAGACAATGTATATACTGCTAAAAAGCAAGTCAGAGCAAGAACGCAAGCTGCTATCTTCACTAGTTAACAAAGTAAGTTGGTGTTGGATTACCTTCACATTTTCTCTGGCTAAGCAATACACACTTCAGCTGCTTTTTAGGCTGTTCTGACTTTTCTCTTTATAATATGTTACGTACAGCTTGGAGATCCTCAAAATAAGGGTGCATCAAATGCTGATTATTACTTATCAAACCTTCTATCTGACCACCCAAATATGAAGGTACAAATTCTGATACATTGGACATATGCTCACTTGTCTTGTCTCTAGAAGGTGATGGATGGTAGACTTAATTGTAGGGAAAAAAATTTGAAGCAATTAAAATGTATGTGCAAGAATTATCAATGGTGTTATTGCCTGCATTACAGTGCAAAGGGCCTGTAAATTATTCTTATCTATTTTTTTTTTTTTTGGGCAGGCTGTGGTTATTGACGAAGTGGATAATTTTCTTTTTCGGCCTCATTTGGGACCACGTGCTAAGTACCATGCTGTATGTCTGTCCAGTACTTTGTAAATCTTTCGACATACCTACTATTGTAGCATCATTTTGTAATACTACCAGTAATAGTGAATAATGAAAATTTGATAGCAAAGTGCTTAAGCCTAATCGTGGAAGTTTATTTATTGGATATGTTTGCATGTTATTTTCAAATCATCAGATGAAGATTATTTTATCTCCTTCTTAAAGCTGCTAAGAGGGTCTTATAAGATATAAAAAGCAAGTGTAGTGTATATAGCTCTGGGACGAACAAATAAATTTTCTTTGATTTCACATTCCATAAAAGTTCTGTTGGTGTCAATTTATAGGAATCGCTTGTAACTTTTAGATGTTTATCTTTGCAATACATGAATGGTTGTGTTTTCCCAATACAAAATGTCTCTATGTTTGAGCTGATTCCATTCTTATTGATTATGAATTAACTGTTCATGTCTCTAATCTGCCCTTATCATAGAATTGGGTCACAGCCACTGTTTTGAACTCAATTACCAACCTTATCATGGGATTCATTTTGTTAATCAGTTTCACCTGTGTAACTTTCTAATCTTCCCTTTGTCTTATACAGATCAATTTTTTGAGTCAAATTCGTTTAAGTCAGAAAGGAGATGGACCAAAGGTGGCAAAACGTTTGATAGATGTATACTTTGCACTTTTTAAGGTAGCTGCAGGTTTCTATTAAATATATATATATATATATGGTTTAGTTTCTATGACTGCAGTTTCAGTGTTTTACTCGATTAACTTACAAAAGGCATGAAGTTTTAGCATTTTTCTCAAGATATGGGGTTGTGTTTTTAATGTTGCTTTGTTATCCTCCTATTAGTGACCTTGTAAAAAGAAGAGATGAGAACTCTATATATCACATTTTCAGGTACTGATTACTGAGGCTGGTAGAAGTCAGGAGTTGGATAACAAAAGCAACAAAGTGGTAAAACATACTCCTAGTTCTAAAGAAAACAAACTAAAAGTTGGTGAAGAATCTCATATTGAATTGGATTCTAGACTTCTCTCAGCACTCCTAACGGTCAGTATTCTCTGAATGGAACTTACTAAGCATGATCTTTATAAAGATTTGCAACTTTTTTAAACTCCAACTTCTCCTTTTGCATATCCACAGGGAGTTAATAGAGCGTTTCCTTATGTTTCAAGCAATGAAGCTGATGACATAACTGATGTGCAAACACCAATGCTCTTCCAGCTGGTAGGCTACGAAAACTTGTCACTTCTTTATTATTATTAGACACTAGACAGCCAGAAACATGCGGTTGGTAGAGATGTTCTGTTGCTAGTCATTATTGAACATTACCATAATCGTGGATCTTGGATTTCAAGATGGACAATTAATTTTGCAGGTTCATTCCAAAAACTTCAATGTAGGAGTTCAAGCATTAATGCTTCTTGATAAAATCTCATCCAAGAATCAGGTTGTTAGTGACCGATTTTACCGGGCTTTGTACTCAAAACTCTTACTCCCTGCTGTTATGAATTCCTCCAAGGCAAGTAAAGTTGGGTTTGGTTAAACAGTTTTGGTCAATTCTACATGGTTGTGATGTAACGTTTCTCAGAGTCTTGAACTGGTATGATCATGTATAAGTTTTTTCAGAAAATAAATTGATCGCATAAAGCTTTTTCGATTGATTCCTTCATGCCTTGATGCACATTGTTTTGAATCCACACTATTAATGATTGTAAATTTGGTTTCTTATTATTTTTTTCTTCAAACAGTTTTACGATTCACTAAATAGTCTATTAGCATAAAGATGCTTTTGTGGATTAGGTAACCTAAAAGTTTCCACCTACTTTACATGGCTTATTTTCTCAGGCAGAAATGTTTATCGGACTTCTTCTGAGAGCCATGAAAAGTGATGTGAATTTGAAGCGTGTGGCTGCCTTTTCGAAACGTGTATTGCAGGTAAGTGATGCTTGGCTGCTTGCTCCTTTTGTTTGTCGATGCTTCAAAGAAAAGCATCAAGGGCAAGCCATTTTATTAATTTCTTATATGTTGTATGAATGAATGTTGTGTAGGCATCTTATTAATGTCTTATATGGTGTGGATGAACATTTGACTTCTATAGCTTCCAAGGTAGGCCACGTGCCTATCGACAAAATTTTAACAGTTTGAATATTGCCAGGTTGCACTTCAACAACCGCCCCAATATGCTTGTGGTTGCCTTTTTCTTATCTCAGAAGTTCTCAAAGCAAGGCCACAATTATGGTATGGCTTGTTTGAGTTGGATGTGGCATGCACCAAACTGTATTCTTTGTTCTCTTCTGAATTGAAAGTTTCATTTTTTCAGGAATATGGTCCTCCAGAATGAGTCTGTTGATGAAGATCTTGAACATTTTGAAGACATTGTAGAGGATAACAACACTGAACCTAGCTCTGCATCTAAGAAAGAAGATCATAATGCCGATATCTGCGGTGTTGAAGATGCCAACTTTGACAGTGATTCTTCAGAAGATGATGATGCCGTGCCTCAGTCACATTCTGATGATGATGCTTCAGATGATGCTGATGAGTTCATTATTAGAGAGGTTCCAAATGATCTTCAGAAACCCAGAACAGTATCTGATCAAAATGCTCTTAAACCTCAAGTATCCTCTACTCAGTCTTTCCTGCCTGGAGGATACAATCCAAGGCACAGAGAACCTTCTTATAGGTATAATTCCTGTTATCTTTTTTGTAGCTTCTGGTGTTCTATACAGATTGCACTGCTTACATCTGTGTATCTATTACTGACTAATCGGTCCTAGTATAGCATTACTTAGTAAAAGAGTTAAAAAGCTTTTCTGTGAAATAAGCCTGACAGCGACTGCCAAATGATTATATGGTGGATGGGCCTTTTTTTCTTTTTGAATTTCCTTTCTATCATTTGCTCCAGAAATTTTATATTTAATTCTGCTCTTGTTAGGTTCTGCAATGATTTTAGTCTTATTGTGACTTTGTATATATAAATCTCTTAACAGCAATGCAGATCGAGCAAGCTGGTGGGAGTTGATGGTTCTTTCAACACATGCCCACCCTTCAGTAGCCACCATGGCTGCAACCCTTCTTTCTGGAGCCAATATTGTTTATAATGGAAATCCATTGAATGACCTATCACTTACTGCTTTTCTGGACAAGTTTATGGAGAAGAAACCAAAAGCAAGTTCATGGCATGGTGGATCCCAAATTGAACCTGCCAAGAAGGTTAGCTTAAACTTTCATTCAATATTTTTAAGTCATGTAAATGTTTATGATTTGTCCCATTCTCCCATGCAATTACACCATTGATTATTTGAATTACCTCCATAGTAGGAGTGCTCAGTTGGCAATCACTTAATAGTCTGCTGACTTATGATTTTGTTTTTTCAGCTTGATATGAGCAACCATTTGATTGGACAAGAGATTTTGTCATTAGCTGAAACTGATGTTCCCCCAGAAGATCTTGTCTTTCACAAATTTTATATGAATAAAGCGAATTCCTCAAAGAAACCGAAGAATAAGAAAAAGAAGAAAGGTGCAGAGGAAGAAGCAGCTGAAGAATTGTTTGATGTGGGTGGCAATGAGGATGATGATTATGTGGATGGTGCTGATGAAAGTGATAATGAAGAGATTGAGAATTTGTTGGACTCAACCAATCCTTCTCTAGATGCAGATGGGGACTATGATTATGATGATCTAGACCAAGTTGCCAATGAAGATGATGATGATTTGATTGGTGATGCCAGTGACGCAGAAATGGAGATACCTTCAGATGATGCTGATGGAGATGATTTTGATGTTGCTGCCGACGATGATGGCATTGATGGTGATGATGATGCCATTGATATCGGAGATGTGGATGACATAAGTGATGATGAGAATGAGGTTCATCCAAGAAAAAGGAAACGAAAGTCTGGCAAAAAAGCTTCAGCATCTCCCTTTGCAAGTTATGAAGACTATGAGCATTTACTAAACGAGGATAGTCCCGCTTCTGAAAGAAAGAAAAAGCCAAAGTCAGTAAACGAGGATAGTCCCAGTGATAAAGGATCTAAAAGAAAGAGAAAGCCAAAGTCAGGAAAAAGGAAGAAGTCATCTAAGGACTAAGTGAATCCTGCCTTGCCTGGCTTACTGAGAATCTCATGGTATTACATTGCCACACACCTTGGTGTGATGTGATCACTTGAACATGTTGTCCCGAGGGACATTCCTTCCTCTGCTTTTAAGCTTGTAGATGAAGGAATGAAAAGTATTCCCAAACATTTTTGAAGTCCAAAAGGTATAGCTTGTTAATGTCTCAGCATTCATTGTTTTCGGAAGCAAAGGTGCCCATGAAGCAGAGAGAGGAGAAATAGCCAAGTAAGAAGATTGACTAATACTATCTTTTTGTTTCATTAGTTTATTTATTATTTCTTGTAACCTTGTACACTTATATATACACTCAATAGAGAAACTGGTGGCAACTGGTGATTGAATCTTAAACATTGTGTTCTGTGGCGCTTTCAGAATTCAGATTTTTGTCCCGTTTTTGTTTTGAGAGAAAAATGTTACTTATATATTTGCCTAGATGTTTCACTTTTTCTTTCAATTCTGGCAATTTACTATCTATTTTTTAGCAAAAAGTGAATTTACTGAATCACATTAAATTCTGCAGACGAAGATACAGATAACATCTGGTTTTGCTTAGATACATAAAACAATATTAGACTTGATTGCTTCTTAACTTTAAAGCCTCCAACACCTCAAACCTAGCTATCTACTCTTCATAACTTTCTGCTCCCCAAGAATTTCTAAGCTATGGCAACTTCCACTGTTTTAGGCTTTGGCGGCGGAGGAAGCTTCTCGACGACAACAGTCAAAACCCCATTTTCACATTTAGCCGTAATAGCAGAGACATTAGCATTTTCAGGCAACCGGAATTTCCTCATAAGCTTCTGGGGTGGTTTCCTTTCAAGCCTGATATATTTACAACCTTCCTCATCAACTTCATCACGTTTCCTCTTCCCGCCACTTTTGATCACCAATGTATTCTCATCTTCAACAGTTACCTGAAAACTCAAACCAAATAATAATCAAACGTTAGCTTAAAACAGATTTGATGCCAAAAATCAAAAACCCAGAAAAAGCTTTTTTGGATTTTTTTTGTTTTCTTAATCTTACCTGAATATCAGACTTGGACAAGCCTGGAACATCTAAGTAGAAAATGAACTCCTTGGGAGTATCCAAGATGTCGGCTGGTATGCTACCGAATCCTTTGTTCTCGTTGTCGTGCGTTTCATGTGTCCGTGAAGCTGGGAACATCAGTTTCTCGATGTTTTCTGGGAAACTGAACCAATGGTTCATTGCATCGGCAACTCGACTCATTTTAGCAGAGTGTTGAGATGGGGGAATTAAAGAAAAGCTAAAAAAGCTAGGATTTTTTTGACGTTAACGAGTAGTAGACGTTGCAGTTCTTTCTCTTTCTCTTGTCTGCTTGGATAGTGAGAAAATTAGTAAAGTTTAACAGGAAATATATAGAAAAAGGAAATGGAAGACAAGAATGTTCGGGAGTAAAACAGAGGAGTTACAAGAACGATCTAGAAAAATCTAAATACTTTTGGAATCTTCATGTGTTTACACGTGTCCTTTCTGGGTATATTGTGGAACCTTGGTATCCATTGATTGTTGTGACGTGGCGCTATGGAAATTGGGCTGATTCATCTTTTCTATACACATATTTGGGCTTCAATCTTCACTCTTGATGGGCAAAAACTCACAAAACTTCGTATGCCCATTGAATTTTGCTTTGGGTTTTCGACTCTTTGATTCTTGAACCTTGAAAGTTGAAACCCAAGTCAATGTATAGTAGTACATAAGAAAACATGGATTTTCAGGTGTGACCCAAGAAAGTGATAGTTGTTAATGGTGTTTGTTTCTGGTTTGTGGTCCAACTTCCAAGCTCCCATGGCCAACTCTTCTTTCTATTCACATGACCAAGTTAAAAATTTGGTAGAAAATTGTATTTCTTCATTAACAACAACCACCCACTTCGGCTTTCATTTCAAGAATGGCAAACATTCATAGCAGGTGAGTATTCTAGTCTCTAGAAATGGAGCATTATTCATTCATGTACTAATTGCAAATAGTACTATATTATTAATGCATCATCATGATTACTTTAGCTTTCTCAATTTCTTTCTTAAAAATTTTTTCGATATTAAAATTGTCAGGATTTGAATTCTGATCATTAGAATCGAGAGTTCAATATACTTTACTAATAATAACTCATGTTGTTGTTGGCTTAGCTTCTTGATTTTGTGACCCGATATATTTGTCGATTTTCTTAGTCTATAATAGAAGAACCATGTTCCTTTCGGATAGCATATATTCTCTTCCTTAGTTTTTGAAATAAGTACTACTAATATTTCATTTGCTAGAAATTATTACTAAACCGAAACAATGATTAGCAAGCTGATATCCCGCTTAGCACATGACATAAATCCTTCCAATATCTTTGATATGATTCTCAAAATGTTCCTTCTAATTAAAAAGCACATGATCTCCAAATGCTGAAATCTTGTTTCCATGTTCATCTACAAGATTTCTCACCAACTGCCTAAATATGCACCGAAACCTATAGCCAAACCTAAACCCATTTTAGTGCAATATTAATTAACTTAATTATTAACTCCTTAATTATTTATCAACTGAACACTCACTCTCACTGACTTAATTAGCATGTGATAGACTGAGAAAATTTATAAGGTGGGGGATCAAGTCAAGGGTTAATTAACTTAGTGATCATAAATAATCATGCTTTTAGCCTATAATATTAATGTATTTATCAAATTAATCTTGTACAGGAAGGTAGGTAAACTGATTAATCTTGATTACTATATTTGACATGATCAATATGTAACAGAGGGTACATGGTTAATTATTACTGAAAAACATACCAGAAGTGGACCACTAGGTAGATGTAGCCATTACATCTATATTCATCTCTAGCTAGCTATAAGCCATGCCATAACCAGTTGCTCGTACCCTTTGGTACCATTTAATTTCCAGATTAGGGACCACTCGAATTTAGGTTTGATCATAAGCAATTAAGCATTCGTCGGTGGGTTTAAAAAACTTAATTAACCGTTAAATTCAGTTAACCATAGGGTACATATATATATAGATGTTGATTATATATTGTTTATTGAATTGAAATTTATTCATTTCGACATGAGAGAGTGTGAAAGTTGAAGTTCTTTTCAATAAGTGCACTTTAGAAAGATGCCATTGCTTTATATATATATATGAATCTTCAAAACGAAGATGAATGTTGATGAGAATGGTAATTAATAAATGCAAAGCAATTGATTCTATTAATTATAAGACTTGTAAGAGCAAAAAAGTTTCCAACATTGTGAAAGTTGTATGAAACCCCAAAAAAGCATAACTTAAGATAAAAGTTTTTGATAATTTTGTTGCAAAAATTAAAGAGTAGCTAATGTGTGGGGCTTTGGGAATTTATAATTTTTTGCTCTCGATCGAGAGGGGGGCCTCCATGCATATAAAAGACATTCTAAGTTATTAATTAGAAGGTTTGATGGTAACGCATATAGAAAATGGTTGAAGACAAAAGTTAGTACAAATTGTAACGCATAATGGGGGGAAAGAAGATGCCACCAGCTAGCTGCCTAGCTCCAAGCTTTGTTGTTTTGTTTTCTACTATGGCTTCCAAAACAGAAAATAAGGGGAAAAATAATTTATAATAATAATAAATACTATTTTTCTTTTTTAATAATTTTTTTGGTCATATGGAAGCGGTGACTGCTTACCAACCAACAAGGCTTTGTTGCTATTAATGATACAAATGAACAAGAACAAAGAAACCACCCATTGCCCTACTCTTATACATATGATCATTCTTGTCACTTTATTAGCCTTTTTATTTGCATTTTTCAATTTTAAGATTTCCCTTTTAATTTTGATTAATATATGGTACTTTTTCCCTTATAGTGACATAAATTTTGGTTAGATATATATATATATATATATGAGGTTGTTGATGATCATTATTTTCCATCATTAATGACCAAATTATGTGCTCCCCTCATATATATCATGTGAATTATTATTTGAGGAGTCTTCTTGATCAAGAATATATGTAGATCATGGTGGTGGTACTCCAATCCAGCTTAGATATAGTGAAATTCAAGTTGACTTGTATTCTAACCTTCTTATATGCACTCAAATTTGTCAATCAAATATGTACATCAACCTAAAATTTTAGAAATATCACCCGAAAATTATACTATTTTTTGGTAAAAATGTAAAAACAAAGGTTTTTGGACTTGGAATAATGCATGCAATTGCAAGGAAAGTTTTTGCCCACAACAAGTTATATAAGGTTCCATAATCATATGGCCGATGGTAAATATAGAATAATGAATTCTTAATTTCAATAACCATGATTTTAAGGGAGAGACTACAAGTATTCACGATTTGCACTTAAAAATAGTATTTGGTACAAATATAAGAGATATTTAACTGTTTGGATACAAAAATATATTTTTTAGTTGTTTGGAGACATGCAAATTTAAGATAAAAAGATATAAATACTATTCTTGAATGCAAATCATAAATACTTATAGTTTCCCCTAATTATAATCTCGATGATAATCTTAAGAAAAAGGGTTATATATACTAAAATGTTAGCATATACCTAGTAATATCTTTTCATGAATGCCAAAAGTTAGCAAACAATTCGATATATTAATGTTTATATACTATGTAGCATCTCTATATAGTCTATACCTTAAGAGATAAAGGCAAATTAATTATGTGATTTTGAGCCACAAAAGATTTGGATTCATTCACGTGGCCTGCACCTGCAATGACCCCAACATAATTGAATTAAACAAGGCTTAGGCTTCCCAAGTCTAAATCATGTGGGTTAATATTTACACACCCCATATATATATTATATATAATATACACAAATCGAAATCATCAAAATCACATTAAAAATGGAAATAAAATTAAAATCCCCAAAATTTTAAAATTCTTAGAAATTTTGAGCAAGGTTACTCGTGTAAATAACTAAATATAAACCCCAAAAAATTAAAAAAATAATAATAATAATAATAAAAAAAAAACAAGGATCATTTTCTGTAACAAAAAATGTCCCCACCAAGAGGCCAAACAAGGGGGCAACTGGTTTTTTGCACCCCAAATATCTCATTCTTAGCTGGTTTATATCAAACAGTGGGCCATTCACGTCTTTGCTAAACTATTTCCCAATGTTTTTCTCACCCTCCTTCCTTCCCCTCCAAATTCCTTTTTATATATAAAGAACCTTCCTTCCATCTTTCTCATCTGCAATTCTCTTCAAAAAAGCACTCCAAAATAAATATATACCCTTTTCTCTTCTTAAGTTGTCTCATCTTTCTCTTTACACTTTCCAAAACCCAATTGAAAGTTTTTAGCCATGGCAAAAGTTGGGAAGCTAACAAAGCTCAAGTCTGCAATAAAAAGATGGCCATCTTTGACGAAGCTGACCCGTAACAGCAGTGCCATAGCGGCTGCAGAATCCGAAGGCGGCATCGACGACGGTGCAAATTCTATCCCGAAGGATCTTCATGCAGTTTACGTTGGCAAGTCACGGCGGAGATATCTGGTAGGGTCTGAGATCATCTGCCATCCTCTGTTTCAAGAGCTTATCGATAGGTCTTCGTCTGGCGCCACCGCCGGCGGCGGTAACATTGATGATGAAGAAGGTGGTGAAATTCTGGTTTCTTGTGAGGTTGTTTTGTTTGAACATTTGCTTTGGATGCTTGAGAATGATGGTGCTCAGCTTGGGTCCATGGAAGAGCTGGCTGAATTCTACACTTGCTAACAAATAAAAAGGCCGAAAGAAGAAAACTAAAAATTCAAGGCTTTTAAGTCGAAGTTGTAAAAAGATTTTAGTCAAAACAAAAAGAGAAAATAATGTTGCAAGTTAAGGTAGTTTAATTTTAGTGTTTTTTTATGTGTTCCTCTTTGGGACATTGAGGATTAACCCATTTGATTTTTACTGCGGGAAGATCAAGAACAATTCACTAGGATTTGTTTTTTTCTTTTCTTTTTTCTTTGCTTAATTTGTCTTTTTTTTTTTTCTCTCTTTAATGCTGCTTGGCAAGAATGTCAATTGTCATCTATGTTCATAACCAAAATGGTTGATAAATGGAAATTTGCTGCTATATATTTCAAATTTTTGTGTCATTTTCATTAATTATCAAGTAATTTCATGTTTAGCCATATATATAACTAGGCAAGTTGATTTAGACCTAATTCTTTCAACCCTTTTTGCCAGCATAGAAAAAGGTGGCAAGCAATATATATATATACATGATGACACAGATCAAATGATGCTCAATTTTGTTCACAATTTTAATGAAGAAAGGAAAAATTAAACCCTTTTTTGCTGGTAAATTTTTTCAGAAAGTTTTGAAAGGCAAGTGGAAGTGGGGTTGCCATTGGAGTGCTAGCATCAAGCTAACCTAAGCATGATGATGATTACACAGTCTCTTTCTCCACAACTGTCCCAATTAAACCACTTCAGTCAATTCATACTGAAATTTTAAATTTTTTAAAAAAAAAAAAAAAAACTTGGTATGACAAAGCCATATGTACTTAAGAGTTTTGGTCCCCTATGCATATTTGTCATGAACCCCACACAGAAAACTGAATCTCATTCAAGATTTGCTCATAGAATCTTTCTGGGTTTATCGACAACTCTTGATATGTCTTTGTATATCATCTTGTATTCTTATCCAGAACACTATGATTTGATGCTCTGCAAATATATTGAGTAACTTATAGTTCAGCCTTTGAAAATTTTCTCTTCCTCTTCAGGAATCTGCTGTCAAATTTCATATCACGTTCAGCTTGTTTAATTTGGTGAATCATTATAAATAATGGATTCGAATTTCCCTCCCGAAATCAATTTACCTTACACCAAAAGACAAAAATTCGGTTGCTTGGCATAATTCTAGCTGACTAATTATTAATTAATTAATTAAAACTAGTTAGGTTCAGTACATACCAAATTAATGCACCAAATTAGCGGAAAAGAAGACGGAAAAACTATAGAATTATGAGTCTATTCTCTATTGATATTAAAAATTAATTTTGGGATTAGGGTCGAAACTCGAAAGTGGACAAAATTTTAGTTTAAATTAAAGGCATAATATATATAGTAGAGGACCTTTAACTATTTTTGACATATTGTTTTTCATGTGTGTATTAAGTTAAATATAATGGCTTAATGCATAGTTTATTAAGCTGCAAATGATTGAGTAGTTGGGAGATGCTTTTGTTAACATCCACGCGTTGACACTTTACTTTTTCAATTTGTTCTTTGTTTTGTTAATTATGCCAATTTAGGTGATTGTACATTGTTTATTATGTTCATCAAAGCTAATTTTGCGTCAAGGACAAATTTTCTAATGAGGAAAAGCACCACAAAAGACAAAGTTATATATATATATACATGAACCAATTAAGGTTGGAATTGAATCCTTAACTTAATTGATCACTTTATTTACATGAATGAGAATTTCATCGTCATAAACAAACATTATTGCCTTTTTTTGGCCATATTGCCCAATTGGTATAAGTAATTAAGATTCGGATGTTTTAGACACCATGCTTAAATTTGAATCCTTTGACATAAATCTCTTTCTGCTATGTGATAAAAAAAAAATCACAAGTAGAAGTCAAATTGATCCGTAAATCTTAATATGTACTGCTTGACCGGTCTTTGCAACAAAATAACACAACAATTCAACATTATTGACGAAATCGAAGAAATAAAAATAGGGAACACATTGAAACAAAAGAGGATAAAATAGTGATCAAATATAGTTTGACCTCAATAATAGTTTATCTCTTTGATTTTGTAAATGGAATCATCACCAACCTAATATGCCATATATTATAATCTGACATGTAGAGTTTACAGCCTATATTTTATGACATGATTAATATACGAGGGAGAAAAAAAAAATTAAAATCCCTTTTTGCCCCCTAAATTTGTATAAAATTGACATTTTATCCCCTAAATTTTAATTTGGGATTTTTTCCCCATAAACTTGCAATATGATGACATATTTAGTCCCTCCCAAACGGTCGTGGTCGTCGGACCAAAAATGCCACGTGACAATGTCATGTTGGATCAAAATGCCACATGGAAAGGCCACGTCTGACCAAGGCGCTGACGTAGCAATGCCACGTCAAAAATATTTTTTGAGAGATAAAATGGCTTCAAATTGCAAGTTTGGCAAAATGTCCAAAATTAAAGTTTTGAGGACAAAATGTCAAAATGATACAAATTCAAGGCAAAAAGGATATTAAATCGGGAAAAAAATAAGGAAGACCAAAAAGAGACATTAAAATATACAGTATGCATATGTACCAAAAAAATATATACAGTATACATACAATGTCTTGATGTATATGTCATCAAATTCACACAAAAAATGGAGATGATAAATGATTGGAACTTGCAACTTGCATGATCTCAAACTCAAAAAGCTTCTTGTTTCTTAGCAAACTCCCAATCTCTATTTTTAGAAAAACTGTTGATTAAACATCAAAACACTGTGAAAGTCATCACTCTGTTTATCAACTTGCCAAAGAAGAAAACAATATTGCACGTCCAAATCATTACTGGTGAAAACAGTTGTAAAATCATGGGTGTGTAATTACTTTAATTATTTTTTGGCTTGGGAGTGTATGTAATATGTATATGCCAAGGTTATGGGGCAATTGAATGTGACATTTTTGAGTATATGGTCAATTATTCGTGTTCCCTTGTCGCCATTTTTAGAGAGACAAAAGAGCTCCCCAAGTAGCAGAGAAGCCATCACTGTAAGCAATCGGTGTGCTTTAACCATGGGCGGCAGCTAAGACTAATTTCTCTAACTTTCGCCGCCGCAAAGGGTTTTGGGTCTCCGAGGAAAATTATATATAATCACCCCATCAATGATATCATTTTTCTTGTTTTCCTTGTACAAATATAATTCAACATTGTTGTGCTGCTGATGTGAATCGTAACCCAAAATTAGGCCAATTGATGACGAGATTTTGGTCCAAAAAATTGGAAGCCTCAAATTGATAAGCCTATTAATTAGTGTGAGTTTACTTTTGACTGTCACCCCATTTCCCAAAAAATAAGCCTCAAAATTGAAATTTTTTCTCACCAAACTTTAGAAATTATAAAAATGAATCTTGGACTTGGAGGATCAAATTTTATGTTTGTGTGAATTGTACTATCAGATAAGGGAATATTGGGAATTTGGGTATTTTTGGTTGTTTGATGTTGGGGCCATCTGGACAACTTGTGTCCTCAACAATGGATCTCAATGCTTAAATTCTTTGCTTTGCTTGCTTGCTTGCTTTCCAACTGGCAATATATAAGCACAATTGCAACTTGGAATTTATTACAAAAATGCTTTTATTTGGTGAATTCAAAGAATGTTAACATGAATATATTGCACACAGATTTTGGTCACTCTTTTGATTTGACAGCAACTTGGTTCTACTAATTGCATTGTTAATTATGTATGGTCTTAAAAGAGATTTGTTCTTCAAATATTTCCAAATATGATCCCTAACTGCATCTTGAGCCACCCCAAAAGTAGAAAAGTTAAAAGCTAAACACTATCTATTTTGCCATGCAGTTGCCAATAGGCCAATCAAGGCTGTCAGGAACAGGGCAAAGTTAATCATTTTTCTCCTTTTAGCTAGAATCCCAGACTGGATTACAGATGATTTAACCAAACCAAAATCTTAATTTTGATAACCACAACTTTTGTAGATGTTATCTGAATCTATCCAACAAAACAAAACAAATGAAAAGCTAAATGTTAGAATAATCCAGCTCCTTTAAATCTAGATATCGATTCATCATATCTGGTCTAAATCCTAACCAACTAATCTTAATCTGATTTGAAATAATTGCTTTCCTCGTTCTAATAAATGAAATCAGCCAAGATTGATGTCTGATATTGCAATCTTTTGTCTCTGATTTTGATTACCCTTAATTCTAGCATAAAACAGAGAGTTAAGACATTGTCAATTTCCTGAAAGGGAAAGGCATTTCTGTATGAAAATTTACAAATGCATTTGGATGGAAGTTGAGCAACTCTGCGTATCCTGATAAGGGTGAGAATACAAGTTTGATCTCGGAAGCGCATTAACTCTCGATCACTAGGGATTAGCCTAAAAACCCAATAAGACAAGAGGATATACCTTGATTAAACAAAAAAAATTAACATGATCATAATCATTCATGAACCTTAATTAGCTTTCAAAAGAAAAAATAGAAGGATCTTATATTTACAAAAATTTTCCAGACTACTACCACTACAATTCTTGAAATTAATTTTCATTACAGACACAAAGCAATGACTTGATTTACCTTCTAATCATGAGAAATTAATTTACAAATTTTGAACATCAACCCAGATAATGATCATCATCCACATATTGATCAAAATCCTAAACAATTTCCCAGAATCAACAAATTCCTCAACTAACACGAACAATCTTTCGTTTAGCTGCCCTTCTCATAAACCACTCTTCAAAAGCCTTTGCTTCATAAGGAATCCTCAAAACACCTTCATTGGAAAAACCATATTCTTCAGCTGATTTACAAAGCAACTCCAAGAAATCTGCATCACGTAGAGTTGTCATATGCACAATGAACTTCCTTGTATCGTCGTCGACGCCAACACATACCGGAATGTAACCTTTCGGAGTCAACAATGGAGGATTAACCTCGAATTGCTTAATCCTTCGCGCTCCGATTAATCTATTAAGCTTACTAACTCTCACTCCCATTATCCAAACAAAATCAAGAACTTTGAATATAGTTCAACTAATTAATCTTCCATGATTAGGCCAAAATATATTGTATAAGTTGCCGTACTTGCTTGTCCTCCTTAGCCATCTCTATCCTCCATGAATTGTTTAAATTGAGATATTTTAAGTTATGGTGGTGAAAGCGATTTCTTAAATCTATTAAGCTAATTTGTCTCAGGTTTAAGGCAGCTTGCCGTGACCACAAGGTTGATTATACTTAGTCAAATTTAATTAAATTAATTTCAATATTTAACCACCCCACATTAATATATTATTGAGAAATTTGTACAATAATTTGTCGGTAATCTTGTGATTACTGTTGTTTCTCGTACAATGTTTTGCATTACCTTTGACGACTGTTTATCTGAATCTTTCAAATGTTCCGAAAATATTTGCCGATCTTTTGTCAATTAGGTAAACATATTGGGTTTGCTTTTTTCATTGTCCTTGTCGTTGTAAGAATATTCTTAATTTGTGCCGTTAAAGTACAATTTTGTACTTGGACCATTAATTTCGTAGCAAGCCTGCATGAGTTCAATTAATTTACCAAATTTGTAATAATTAATTTATAGATTTTGAAATTTTTATACTAATAAATGTTAGGCAAATTATACAATACACCGCCAGTGGAGTTTAGCAGACTACACAAGCGGATCCTGAAAGGTGACATGTGTCATCTAGGGACTAGATTGAAATACTTAAAACTTAATTAATTAAAAAAAATGGATATGTGTCAACTCCACAACCCGCTTATGGAGTCCAAAATTTACACCGCCGGTGTATCAAATAATTACCCATAATCTTAAGATAAGTTATTCAAATTTTTCCAAGGACAAATGAAATACATTAGTGTTTTTTTTTTTAGGCAAATTATACAATACACCGGCGGTGGAGTTTAGCAGACTACACAAGCAGGTCCTAAAGGGTGACATGTGTCCTCTAGGGACTAAATTGAAATATTTAAAACTTAATTAATTTAAAAAATGGACATGTGTCCTCCACAACCCGCTTGTAGAGTTCAAAATTTACACCGTCGATGTATCAAATAATTACCTTTTTTTTCCCTTAAAAAATATATCAATTTGTTCTTAATCTTTTTAATAGTTGGGCCTCAAACTTCTCCCTGAGCCCATTAAAGTGAAAAACAATGAACCTGAAGCCCAAAAGTATAAGGTTGGTTTTCGAATCGATCGGCCCAAATAAGAAAAAGGAAATTAAGAGGAAAGAAAAAAGAAATAAAGAAAAGAACGAAAAAAGAGGCTTCGTCTTCATTTGTTGGCGACTGTGACGGTGAGCGGTGACAGACGCCGCTACTGCAATAGCTTCAGCCACTGCTGTTCATTTCTGTATAATTAGTATTCTAAATTTCAAGTTCTTTTTTTTCTTTTTTGGAGTTCTTAGTAGTTTGAATTTTCGGAAGAAATGTCAAGGTTTCGCGGGATATGGCAAGCTTCTCTAAATGCAACCAAGAGAGGTAGAATTTTTCATCATTAGTTTGATTTTCCTTTTTCTTCTTACTTTGATTTCTTAACTCTTAAATTAAACAAAATTGGACCCTTTCTGTTTCTTTCTAATTAATTTGAATTCTGTTTCTTAAAAAATTGTAGCTTTGACATGGAACGTTGAAGATTGGATTCCTCCAGCTGAAAAATATATATTCAATTTCAACTCAAAAGAGGAACTCAAAAAATGGCATCTTTATTCTGATTCTGAGTATGGAGGTAAGCTCTGCACTCACTCAACTTTCAGTTTCTTAATATGATTTCTAGGTTTCTCTATATGTAACTTTGTGGAATAATTTTTGTACTAATTTTATTTTACCTTCTAGGGTTGTCGACGGCTTCGTTGGAGATCAAAGATGATGGAAATAAATCGAGTGGTAATAATCAATTTAAGTTTCTTTGAGATTTTCTACCCAATGATCAGCAAAACTTCATTTACTATATATTGTTTATCTCTAATGTGTGCTTGAATCAATTGAGGTTTATTGAAAAGACTCTGTTTTTATAAGTTTATGCCAATGAATTGGGGTACATACACTGCTTTGGCATTGTTCATTATGTATGTTATTTCTGATAATGGATAACTTCTCTTGTTTAGGAGTTTTCTCTGGGAACCTTTCCCTGGATGTAAGTGAAGGTACGAAATGGAAAATAAGTAGGAGTGGCTTCTGTGGGATGAGGTCCAAGAAGGTAAAGAAAATTTCTTTTAGCTGCAATTAGTCAATTGTTTGAAGTGATTGTTGAATGTCCTGATCCTAATAGAATAGTTAGTTTCATTGCACAAATACGGATTATGTCAAAATTGTGTGTTTATTGATCATGGTTTTACTACCTAGGCTTCTCAACTAGGCACATTTGAACTGATGATGTTCCTTCTGGAATCTATTTGCCAGCTTTCATATGCAAAGGCTTCGCATTTAGTTTTGTCAAACTCATTCTTATCTGTTAATGTTTCATCTTTCTGTCATCTTCTACAACATTATGGATTAGTTTGTTTATATCTTAGTACTTTTTGTATTCGTTAGTCCATTTGTTTCTTTTTATCTTCAGGCTGCTCCATTGTCTATCATCCAAACATATTAGTGCTGAACAACCCCTTTGCCAGCTCAATAATTAGAATGTCTCTTTTGGAATCTTATGGTTCTGTTTTCCCTTTCTTTAGAGATCATGGAGGTGGATGTGTATGTATATACATAATTTTTGATAGAGTTCAATCCTATTGGTTTCAAATGAGTGAATATTAACAAATTTTAGGTTCATTAGGAATATTTCAAATGTAGAAATTAGCTTCTTTTCATAGATAACACAGACTTTATTGTATAAGCACCACAATAACAGTAATATATTTGCATGTGGTAACCTTTTCTCTTTTTCGGTTTCTGCAGTTTGATGGCTTCATTGATTTGGATGCATATGATACAGTAGCACTAAGACTCAAAGGAGATGGTAGATGTTACATATCTACTGTGAGTTGTTTTCACTCGTGTTGAAGTAGACAGATACTAAGTCTCTTACTTATGTCTTCAATCCTTTACTTGTTCAAAATTACATATATCACTGACAAGCGTTTAAATTGAATTTGATGCTTATAATTCATATCCAGATTTATACGGAGAATTGGGTGAATTCACCTGGACAGCTAGAAGATAACTCATGGCAATCTTTTGTTTTTGTGCCGAAAGACAACTGGTATATTGTAAAGGTACACTATTCTTCAAGCTCATGTTGACAGAGAATACCTTTTTCTACTCATGGCAATCCTAGTGACTTGCATTTGTGCTTGTGCATTACATCTCAGCTTTTCTAACCATTAAGTAAATAGATAATGCATGGTAAAGCAACAGGAGATTGCTAAGGATTATAATTTTATGCCTGCATACTTTAGTGAAACTTAAGTGTTTCTCATGAACGAACCTCTTCTCTTTGCTTGTCAGTAGGATGGTATCAGGTATATGACTGGAAACGAAGTTTACTACTTCACAAGTACTAGTTATTGACTAATGTATACCTGCATGTCAAACGCTGAAACAAATGTTGCTTTTAGGAGTGTAACCTTTCTTTTTTAAGTTTAAAGAAACAGTTGGGATTTTGCTTCATAATTTTGTTATCTTGCAGATTCCTCTTGATCATTATTTGCCAACATGGAGAGGAAATGTTATAGATGCAAAATTGGAGATGAATCCATCTCGTATTCTTGGCATGTCTCTATCAGTTAACGCTGGAGGCGGTGTTCCAGGCGCCAAAACCGGGCCAGGTGATTTCAGAGTGGAAATTGATTGGATTAAAGCCCTGCGAAGAGAATAAATAAATTGTTGTATTCAACTCTCAAGCAAAAGTGAAAATCGGGTTTTAAAATTTTGTTCTTGTAACACTCTAGATTTCACATGTCTGTTAAATTTGTTTTAGCATATGTAAAGATATCATTCTCAATAAGTGAATTTGCAAGTTTTGCCTTTACAAAATCATTTTGCATTTGCATTCTTGGACATCAAATGAATGAATGCTTCATTTCCTTTTTGGGTTTTTTCCACCGTAACCCAATTGAGACTTTGAACTTCCAGGTTTGCCCATTTATTGGATTCAGCCTAACAAAACTCTGAGAGCCCTAGTCTACAACTGCAAGCCCAAATTAGCTCTTCATATGAAGGTCAAAAATGGCATAAGAAGGGATTAAACTGGCTGTTTATCTCCATTATTATGCTTGACGAGATCTGTCTGATAAAATTTGTTACTAATAATTTATGCCAATCATTCATTCTGAAACAATACCATGTTGTCGGTGGGAAATTAAAAGAAAAGAAAAATCCCTTTTCTAATTTCTTTTGAAAATACTCATTTTTTCCTAAACTTATTATTATGGTGATGTGAAAGGTATAATTATGGTCATTTCAGGTGTCAATTTCATCACCTTGCGGCTTTTGAACAAATTAACAATTTACAATGCCTATAATAAGTCCTAAATCATATAATAAGTTCTAAATCATAGGGTCTATTATTGACCATTCTTCCAAGCTTGACTTAGTGCAAAATTTTGGTAAAATGAGAAAAAGTAGTCTTTATAATATAATGTTTGATGTTGAGGTCTTTGGGCTGAAAATGACCTTCCATATTTGTGCAGCTAATCTATCAGAATTCTTTCTTCGTCCAAAACTATCTAGTCCTGCTGTTTACAGTTTTCATTCATTGTTTTTTCACTACATTTTAAAGAGAGAAAAAAGAGCCATTTATTGTTCAATTTGTAAACTTACAGAAACAGCCAAACAGCCACTAGCCAACATGCAGGTTCTTGTTTACAACTATTTGGACTGTAATTAGTTTATCACTTTTTCGATAGCAAGTTGCAACAATGGGTGGGCTTTTGTTGCAATTGTTTGCTCTTTTTTTTTCTTTTTCTGGCAAACAATTTGAAGCTTAACAAAGCTAAAAAGGTTGTTAAAAGTTTCTAATTGTAGGACCCTTTTCATAGCTGGATCCCAGACTTCCATGTCCATCCACCCCACACTTTGTCCGTACAACTAAAATCTTCTTTCATTTCAAGTACTGCACTTTTGGACATGTAAATTATTTCTCTCATCATTCCTCTTTGGAAAAGGAAAATCCCCTTCAAATTGCATTGCTGTTAAACCATTTTCTGATGGACTACTTGTCTTAATCTTACCTCTTTTCTTAATCCCAAGTCCCAACCCAAGAATTATCTTAGTTTTGAGTTACTAATTCAACCAAATTACCATTATTGATGAATTGAAGACAATTTGCACTTTTATTAATTATTATCCCTTTGAAAATGGAATTATAATATGGGATTTTATCAGATATATTGAAACTTTCAGAATTCAGACCCTGGCAGTGGCACCCTGCCCCTGAGCCTTTGATTGGGTGCCAATGCCATTCATGGAACCTGGAGCCCATTGCTCCAACCCTAGGAACCAGCAAGCAAATTAAAGCCTACCATAGTTACTGGTTCTCCTCTTTGTTCTGAATCTGATGGTTGGATGCTGCCTTTCATCCCTAAGAAGTAAGAATTACTGGTTCTCCTCTTTGTTCTGAATCTGATGGTTCTGAAAGCCTACCATAGTTGAATTTTCCAACAAAACTAGCTAACCCTGCTGGACCATATCTCCCCATTGGCTTAGTTTTGCTATCCAATCCAATATTCCAGATTCCAGGACCAGTCTCCAGCTCCTGCCTCTGGTGATGGCATATAGTTATTACTTATTACTTAAAAAAAAGCTCAAAATATATATATGTTAAAATAAAAACATGAAATTCTGACATGATGTTGAGTATGTGACATCTGACATGTCCCAAAAAGGGAATTGTGGATTAGATAGAGTCATATATAGAGACAATAATCTCCACATTTATGCATTTAGAATTTTGGAAAAACAATGGAATATTGACGTGGAAATTTATCTTCCAAATGTAACACATGCAAATGGCAATTCCAAGCCTTTTTAGCTTTTAGTAATATTTTTCTATCTTGGAAGAGTCTGCAAATGTTGACTGCTATCTACAATCTACTAATAATTATACTATACTCTATATATACTTTCCACTGTTTCCAGAAAGCACTTCACCACCAAATGTTGCCTACTTGCCTTATTAATAGATATATAATATATAATATGGCCAGCTCTTCCTTTCTATTTATGGGAGCACCGCCCCCTTGTCTTCTTGTTCTTTCCGACTATGATTTTTGTTGGGTTAATTTTCACTTAACAATGAAAATAGTTTGCTAAGTAGGAAATTGTGTTTTTTTTAAGTACATAGGAGGTCGAGAAAGTAGTTGAGTTACATTCTTAAATATTGGTAAAATAGAATATTAGGCTATAAAAAAAATAGTAGAATATTCTATAGAAGTGCAAAACTAATATGTTTCGGTGTTTAAGAAAATTTGTGGAGAATTCTACATATTTGTACAGCAAGCTGTTAACTTAATCGGTAGGTGTAACGGGTTCAAGTCTTATTATATGTTTCAATTATTGTACGATATTTGTTGTTTCTCTGCTAAAAAAAAGACATATATTTGATATTTGTTGTTTCTCAAAATTAATTAACATGATTTTTGGGAAAAGAGTAGCTATTGAACATGGTAACAAATATTGAAGGAAAGTGATACAAATTCAATGATTTGAGAGACACTGTCGTAATGATTGATTCAAATATACAAAATAATTGAAGTTCATGCACCTCATGATGTGGCTTTTCTTTAGGATCACAATTTTTTTATATGATCTCACTTCAATGTTATGGTTACTAAAAAATCTTCTTCTTCTCATGTATTCATAACTATATATATGCATACATATATATAACCACATGTTCTTTTGAATTGAGAAAATAATTTGCAATTTCAAAGTAAATTAATATATAAATTTAATTATTCAGAACAGAATGAGATTGATTAAACTTTGAAAGAAAAAGAAAGAGACCTCTCATGATTCACTAGTCTTAGCCATATTATACTCAAAATGGACAAAAGCAAAATCTTTTGCTTCTGAAATCTTCTCCATTTTTGCATATACAAATCCTTACTCATATCCTCCATGCAAATTGCAAGAATAATTTATAAGGTCATGTTTGGTTGTTCTACAATGTTTACACAAATGGACGTGAATTCGAGCACCTTCCTTCCAACATCCAAAATCACGTGGGCATTTCTTTCTTTTTTCAATATATTTGGAGTTTTAATTGGACCACTCTCTTTCTGGGCTTTTGCTGCTTGCATGTCAGATCAACAAACTTTCATCACATCTTTCTTTATCTCTCAATCCCAAATTTATCAAATTTTCTGCTCCCACTCCATCAAATTAATGCCCACATCTTCCTCATTTAATGTCAAAAGTTTCACACCTTTTATATTAATCTCACAACAATTTTCTTAGGGTTTGGCCAACTATTCCTCTGTAAATATGTGATTCAGCTTTATTTGTTTATCTACTCAAAGGTTAAAACCAAACCCTATTCATAAATTATCAATTCATGGAAATGTACTAATTAGATCAAAATGTCCAATTTGCACTCCTCTTGATATTAGGTTTAGATATATTTTGTATAGTTTTGTTACATATATGAAGATCTTGAATTCGAGACATTTTTCAAATGAATTCTAAAATATATCTAAATATTTCAACTAAATGGGAAATTCTCAATGACAAATGGACAATGTATCTTTTTCTCGAAGAAATAGATTCAAGCCATCAACAATTCCTCGAGAAAATGTGTTCTGAGTGATGTGCTCCAATGTGCATGCATTTTTACAACTCCAAAAAGGATTGCATTTTACATATATATATTGGCAATTTGTATTAAAAAAAATGTGGTGGCTTTTACATGATATTAAAAGCCAAATTAAGTTTATGAATTAACATTTTTATTAATCAAGTTGGTCAACTAAATTCCAAAAAATTAATAAACATTTGATTTGGCGATGCTTTGGTTTGGAAGTCCCTGATTAATATAGTAAGCTAGACTTGACATAATCAAATCCTAGGACCACGTAATAACAAATAACAACTCCATATCAATGAGGGAACTCTTTCTAGAATTAAAAAAGATAATGTTAATTAAAGCTAAAATGAAGATCAAGTTGATGGGTATGAAAGTTTTTTTTTTTTAAATGAATTGAAGTATACATTGAATTATTTGTTTATTAGAATAAGGAATAGTGTAGAAAGGACGAGGATGAAGACAAAAGGTATAGGGTCAAAATAATACAACAAATTCATACTTTATGCTATTTTTGAAAAGGAAAGAATTGAATTCCCAAATCAAGTTGTAAGTTGTAACTTGTTAAGATAAACGATGGATAAGTTAACCACTTGCCATTTTTGGGTTTAATAATTCCTTATCAAGCCCACCATCATTGATGGGCCCCTTCAACTAGGCTCGGGTTGGCCCAACTCTCTTTTTAATCTTTTTTCTTTTCCTTTTCTTTTTCATCCGAATTACTATTTTCTATTGATTCTGAAACTAAAGATTGCAAACTAGTCCTAACTCCTATACAAATTTGTGTACTCAAAACATAACATTGCAAAAATGGGAAAAATCCCAAAGTTGGTTCTCGAATTTTTATCTTTACTCAATGCTTGGATTCCATCTTTCCATAACAAGCTTCATGGTCATGTCTTTTTCATTCTTTTGGGTATAAGTTTTGATTGCCAATTTAAACTGTATTAATTCATAATACAGTCGAGTTAGATACTGCGATTAAACAAGCCTGAAAGAATAAACAAAAATAAGAAAATTTACGTGGTTCGATCAATGTGATCTACGTTTATGGGCAGAGTTCGACCCGATCCCTTCGCTTCCATCATAGACATCCAGGAAAAATCCACAAAATTCGTAACTCCATAAATATCGGTCGGATCACAATTCGGAACAGGTTAACAAGAAATTCAAATACACAAATAACATATACTAAACAAGAATTTTGTCTAGTACTTATTTTGTTTATATTCATAATACTTAAATCCGAGATTTTATCTATAAGGTATCAAATTCTTTTATATATATTGTATAAAAATCATTCTCTTTCAATCTTTCATTAGTAAAACAAAGAAGAAAAACCACCAAAATTCCAGTCAACATTTATCCAATGAACAATCACTAATTCAAATTTCTACCCTTAATCACAAGAAAATTTCCACCAATTGCTGAATTACTTATCTATAAAAGAATGAGAAAGAAAGGGCACAATCAATGAATATCCCCAAGAGAGAGGAGTTTGTGAGTATTTTTCCCAAAATCCCAATCAGTTATCTTTTCCAGGACTAGGAGAGCTATCCACAAAGCTGTTGTAATGTAATGTGCCCTTTTTCCTAAGCTGTTAAACAGCAACATTAAAAAGAATGGGACCCCAAACTTTTTCCTATTTTGCTCTGTTTCATTAAGTAATGTAATGTAATAATGTATAATGATAAACTAGTACTAATTTTCTTAATTAAATTATGCCTAAAGTTGCCGTCAAAAAGGACCCTTCTCTCTTTTCACAGTAAACACAGAACCTTCTGGATACACAAATCTGCAAAATATCTACCCTTTTCATTCAATCTCAACCGTTCATCAACCTTATCTATCACCCCAAACACACAAAACACATTTATATTTTTATTCCTTGTATGCATTATAAAATAGAATAGAAAATAATAAATCAATAAATAAATACAATTTGAACAAAAGGTAAATTAATACAATAAACCAACAAACCATAAAAACTTATATAAATGACCGGTTTCTGGAGAGTTCTTCTTGGGTCCTTGGCGTTTGTTTTGGGGGAGAGAAAGGAAAAGAAAAACTCTTTCCTTTCATTTCCTTTCTCTCTCTGTTTAAGTATTTTTATTAATTTTCTTTTTTGTTCTGTTCAATCTTTACCTTCACGGAAACTTATGTTAACAGGGTTCCGTGTTGCAGTTCCATTAACGAAAGATGTAGTACCCAAGTCATGTATAAAAAAAAAAGTTCTAGTCTTCTTTGTCTTAGCGTTTATATTATAGAGGTGGGTTTTCGGCTTGGTTTTAAATTTCTCTGGTTCTAAGTTTTGTTGTTGTTGTTGTTGTTGGTTGGTTGGTTTGGTTATAATCTGTCGACAAGACAAGGACTTTCTGGGTTTTTGAGCTGGGTTTCTGTGATTTTGGTTGGTTTGGGAATTTTGAAGAATGGCAAATGGAGGAGAGAAAAGTAATGATTTTTATGCAGTTTTGGGGTTGGATAAGGAATGCACTCCAACAGAGCTCAGGACTGCTTATAAGAAACTTGCCCTGGTTAGAGTTTTAGCCATTTCCTTTCTTTTCCAACCCTCTCTCTGTTTTTCTTTTTTTGTATGAATCCCAGAATTCAATCAACAGAAAACATCAATAAAGCAACAACCTTTGAATGATCATGGCATTAAGGAAACATTTCTGTTCTGTCCTGTTCTTAAATCTTAATGTATACTCAATGCATTACTGCTTGTAAATTTTGGATTTCTGGGGCTTTATTCTGACATGTAAATAATTGGGGTTTTATCAGAGATTAATGGTAAATGAAAAAAAGGGGATTGATCTTTGTTTGTAATGGGACTTGAAAAATTTTTCCCGGGAAAATTGTCTGAATGCTTTGAACTGAACGTGTTTGTAGTAAAATTAAGCAAAGCCATAAACCTTTTTTTTTTTTTGGGAACAGAGATGGCACCCTGATCGTTGCTCAGCCTCGGGAAATTCAAAGTTCGTGGAAGAAGCCAAGAAGAAGTTCCAGGCAATTCAACAAGCCTATTCTGGTAATTTTCACTTTACAATCAATCACCAATTTCTTACAAGTCTTTAAGTCTACTACGTTTTTTTTATTATTTTAGCATTATTCTTGGATGCAATTGCAATTTGCATTTTAATAATACTGTAAAATCTTATAAAGTTGGAATTTTTTTAATATAAAATTATAAACTATATAAAGTTGAGTGGGAAATGGGAATTATTGGATTCACGAGATGCTGTTTCTTCTTTCACTCAACTTTTTATAATTTCTTCTGTTTTACAGTTCTGTCTGACGCAAACAAGAGGTTCCTGTACGACGTAGGAGCTTATGACAGTGATGATGACGAAAATGTATCTTTCTCTTTTTCTCTTCTTTCCCCTGTTTTTATCCCCTGTTTTGATTCCTTTTTATCATTATTATGAAGTAAAGAATAAATGAGATTAAAGTTAATCAAAGCTTGTAATTGCAGGGCATGGGAGATTTTCTCAGTGAAATGGCAGTTATGATGAGCCAGACAAAATCTAGTGTAAGCTTCTGTTTCTTCTTTTCTGCATCCAATTTCTTCTCATTTTAACAAAAAAATTCATATACAGCAAAGGGTTTAGGGTAAATTGCTGCTTTTGGAAAATCCTAGGTATTAGGTTTAGGTGTTCTAGTTGACAAACTAGATTGAAAATGGGCCAGTTAGAGGTCACGAGTCTAAGGTTAAAAAAAAAATTTGTTCGTATAGTATAGGCCCAAAACTTCTTTGCTTTTGCTTTTGCTTTTTATGGGTGATATGATCGTCCATCTGCTCAAAATCCCATGAAATCCGTTAAAGTTGGGTCCATTATAGGAATTGGCCAATGATATTCCAGCTTCTTTGGGAAGAACACTCGAAAGAAAGACTTTGTGGGCCAATAATAAATAATAAATTAATAGTTTTGTATAATTTTTTATTGTATTATTCGTATTCTCTAGTGTGGGTTCCAAGATATAGGATTCCTATGAATGTGAGAGGTAATTACATAGTGATTAACAAATAATAATGTTTCTTATTATGTTCATTTGATTACATTATCATATGCTGTGAATATATGGTTCTACTTGTGATCCTAGAGACTTGAATGTTTAAATGATAGTGAAAAAGTTGACATAATTTCATGCTTTGGGTGATTTGATTGAGAAACAAATTAAAATGTGCCAATTTCATGATTTTACAGGAAAATGGAGAGGAAAGCTTTGAGGAATTACAGGAATTGTTTGAAGAAATGTTCCAATCAGACATTGATTCATTTGGCTCTAATGGTCAATCCTCTACATCGTGTTCCACTTCATCTTCATTTGCATCTTACAGCGAAAGTTCGAGTTCCAATAAGCGGAATTCCTCCGAAATGAGTTCCGGAAACACTAGGTTGGAGAGTTCTTCCAACTTCGAAGCACAATTTCACAGTTTCTGTTTGGGGGTAAGTTCATTTACTTACCTACTCTGTTTTACTTAATTTGCAACATATCATAACGAATTAACGGTCTGCTGTCTGATTACGGTTACTGATAGTGGAGCCAAATTTGATTAAAGACTTTGGTAAAAACATTCTGAAGTATAGATTGGTACAGCTTTAGTTTTCCATTTCTGAAGTATAGATTGGTATTTACAAAGTTAAAACATTCTAGTCAAGTCTTTTGGTTAATCTTTTTGTCAAACTTTTGTGTCAAGGCATGTGTCATAAAATAACATTACCATTGAGGAAGCAAACAGTGGGCTAGGTTTTTGAGGTATGGAGAGTGATGGTAACTGGTAAGTGTCTGAATCTCAGTATTAGTAAGTTATAAAGTCTAAACTCCATAGAGATTATATTGATACTCGAATTTGTATCTATTTTGGACATGCATCTTACTTTTGGCTAAGACATTAATATGAAATACTCTGTTTCACAATCTTTTGAATCAATTCAATGTAAAATTCACATAATTAATTTATTGTTTCTGATTTATTTTATGAAGTCAGGTGGGACACGGGAGAGATATGAACCGACCGAGAGGAGCCATAGGAGGAATACTCGGAACAACCGGCGGTAGTAGTAGTAGTAGTAGACGGAGAAATGGCAGGAAGCAAAAGGTTTCATCTGGCCATGATGTTTCTTCCAACGATTATGGCATTTCTGCTTCATGATTAATCCCCCAGTTTACTGCCTCTAATGCAAAGTTCAACCTTACCATTTTGGCCAACTTACCACAATGATTTTGACCTATTAGGGAGATGAAGGTTAATACTGTGGCCAATATGCAAGCAGTTGCTGAGATTTTGATCGTCATGAACAGTACCATTTCACTACAGTCTTTTTTACTGTCGGAAAAGCCAATACAATATCAAGAAGATCAATGTTTGGCTCTTTTACTCAATCACCGGGAAGAAACAAGGTAGATATTAGTCAGTTTTTTTCACTTTGGTTGACATGGCCTGTCAGATTTTGCACTGCTGGTAACAATGTTAATGAATTTTCATCTTTTTAACTGTAACTTTTACTCGCCTGCACATTTGGCCAATAATAAGATGATCAATATTAGTCTCAAACTATCTTGGTGGTGAATTCTCAATCCTTCAATTCCATAACTACCAAAAAGAACAGTAAAAAACCCATGGTGCTAGAAACACCAGGGAAGTGGGGAACAGGGGAGATGCTACTAGAATGGTCAAGCAAAGAATGTGTCCAAAATGTTTGGCCTTTGGTAAAATGGTAAAGAGGGTGCCTTCAAGCCTCGAAGACCTTTCTTGGTATGGTAGGCGATTTGAAAATCCGAAAAATTCGCATCTAAAAATCCAATAGATCCGTAAATCCTTAAAAGGAATGGTGGCTTGCCTTGGCCTTGGAAATGAGATAAATTACATGCTCGTAAACTTTTTGGTAACAATTTTTTTTCTTAAAGTCTATTATGTTTGGGCAATTTTGGCCTTTGATTTCAAGATGCTGGCATAAAAATGGCTGCTACTTGCCATGGTTGAAATGGAAATGTTTGGGTATGTCCTACTTCATGTGAACAAGGGACCCAAAAGAAAAGTTTAAGAGAAAATGCAGTGATCATCCAAGGCATGCACCAAAAGACTTAAACCCCAAAAAAGGTTCCTTCGTCTGCTTTTTGTTTTGATGGTGAGAGGTTGAGCTTGATTGTCCCCTTCAATATCCAGCACCACTTTTTGGTTTGATGACCCAAAACAAAGTCTTGGGTCCCCAAGTCCCTACCCAACCTTGCAAGTTGCCAAAAAATTTAATGCCAAGTCCTAAAGGTCTACTTTTCTCCACATTTCCCATCGTTTTCCATGCCCTACAACTTGCCCAACTTGCATGGTTTCTGACTGTTCATTTTCAACCCCAAATTAGAAAAAGAAACTATTGTTGGTCTCAATTGAAGGGGCTGATTGTGTTTGATTCCCATTTTAATGTGGGCAAAAATTTTTAAAAAAATGTGGGGGCAATGAGTTGAAATTGAGTGAATTGAGCTTATAAAAATATCTAAAACTAAAGAATGGTTGAGATTTGTTGTTCGGTATTTTTATTTTTATGATGAATATCAATTGCTTCGGTAATCATTCGGCTTTGTAAGATTTTTATGTTAGGAGATGAGATTTTGGGGCAGGTGGGTGTATATTAAAATGCTTTATGATATCAACTAGCTAGACAAGATTGAACACAAATAATTCCACAATAAATCATTTTCAAATTGATTAAGTAGATTATGGTCAATATGCTACCATATCTTCCATTTCATATCAAAATTTTATTTGTAAAATTGACTCAAAAGCAAAGTAAAAGATGATCTTCCAAAAAAAAAAAAAGTAAAAGATGATCATGGAGATGTTGCTGCCTTATATTTGCCCCTTTTTAGCATTTTACTGGCTAGAACAAATCTTGAAGTGATTGTTTTTTTCCATATATAATAACAATGACAAGCAACAAGATCAATATTATGATGATATTGAATAAAAAATATAAAACCATAAATCAAACTATGTTCAATTTGAAAAAAGAAGATCCTTCATGCACATCAGCACATGCTTAGTGTGATACCCAATATCTAATTTCTTTTTCTTTTTATTTTAAATATAACAATTTGTTAAGGTCAATAGAGATACCCATGAATTAATATTGATTAATAGTCCAATTATATATTATTACTTATAAGTACTATAATTTACGAAATATTTTAACATCAAGAAAGAAACTAATCTTAGCATTTTTCATAATAAAAAATTCAAACATTTTCGAATTATGATCAAAGATTCAAATGTTCCTCAAAACACTGTGTTAACATAGAATTCAATTCTAAAGAAACTAAATCTACGTGTTTTACGATTAATTATCTAAATTTATCATTATGATTTATCCGGTGTTTCATGGTACATATTGTGTTATGCATGTTTTTTCGTACTTATACATATAATAATATTTAAAAGTTCGTAAAAACGAAAAAAATCATCATTTTTAGATTTATTTGTCAAACATTTCCATAAATATGACACATGAATCAATTTCAAACTATTTTTAGTATATAAACTTTACTTGCTGAGCTATACATGGCATTTAATCTAAGTTCTTTGTCCAAAGTTGCACTAAAAAGTAGCAAACTTTGAAGCTAGATAGAACATTGTAGCATTGGAGAAAGTTGTGATAATGATGGGAACTAGTTGCTAGCAAAGTGGACAAGTTGAGGAATAGTCGAGAATTGAGACGTACAACAAAAGTATATAAACAAAAGTACAAGTTGGTGTTAAATTGTAATTTTTTGGGATTGTGTACATGATTTCAAACCTTGATTATTAGGGCAAGCTGCAACTTGGTTGAGTATCTTAAAAATAAAGATGGGTTGAGTATCAAGTTGAAAAAATAGAATAATAATAATAACATTAATTAGAAATCAAGTTAATTTGGAGAGAGATCATCAAGATTCACGCCTCCTAGCTAGGAATATGGTTTGGTTTTAAGATTGTTGATGGACATGTTTCCTTATCCCCCACTTGCAAAGATGAGGAATTTTAATTTATGCCTTGTTTTACATGATCGGGTTAGGTTCCCAAATAAATTATTGATTCAATCTTTAATTTAATCACTAGGAACATGTCGTAACTATTGGGACCGGGTTGTGGGTTCCCTTTTTCGAGCTAGATTATATGTGTAGATTGATCTTGTAATTCTCATATTTTTGCAACTAACAATGTTGGAGTAGAGTGGAAAGGCCTTTCCACCATTGTCGCCAGATATGAGAGGTGAATGAAGGGAAATGGATAAAGAAATTTACTCAACTTAATGGTAACTTTGCCAACTTAATTCGGTCCAAATGTTTATATAATACCATATGCAGTTTGAAAATGAATTTTAGACTATATATACATATGTCAATTGTCATGGTGAAATGTTTAAACAAATTGAGGGCAAGGAATGAAGAGAGAGTAAGCAAATCGACCTGACAATGGGCAAATGATTCCATTGGTCGAAATACCGTACAGGTCCCTCTACTTTCAAAAAGGGATCAATTTGGTCCCCCTATTAAAAAACTGTCAATTTGGTCCCTCTACTTAATAGAATCTGTCAATTTAGTAAAATTTTGATTCTTGCATAGGTTGCTTATGTTTTTGCTTCTGTTTCCGTTGACGTTTCTGTTGACTTTGTTGTAAGCTTCCAGTATTAGTGGTATTCATTTTCTTGTTATTCGAAGTATCAGTCTTGTAAGCAAAGCAGAAAAATAAAAGAGTTATACCAATTATTTGTAAATAAATAATACTGGACAAACATATAATCAATTGATAGATTCTATTAAGTAGAGGGACTTGATTGACACTAAATTGTAAATAGATGGACCAAATTGACAGTTTTTATAATAAGGGGACCAAATTAATCCCTCTTTATAAGTAGAGGGACCTGTACGGTATTTTGATCGAAATAGAACCAAATACAATCACAAGTGAAATCAGATTCCATTCCATCAAGAAAAAAGAAGAAAAAATGAAAAGGCCTAATGTCTCACAAAGTCACAATTCCATCTAATGACTGTATTGGAGAAGCATTACGAGCCCGGTTGTAGTTGACAACTGGGCTTTAATTCGACTTTTGTTTTTCATGAAAATTTGGGATTCTAAAACTCAATTACATATTATTGGGCCTTTTTGATTCTCAAGCTTTCCCTCAATCCAGTCCAACCTGCTTTTCAGAGGTTAATGTATGCCTAGGCCTACCCCAAACTTTAAACTTCCAACTTTGCCTTTTAACTTTATTTCTTGGGAGCTATGGCCCATGGCTAAGATTTGCTATAAATCATGGCGTTGAGGAGCTCCAGTGAAGAACGGAGAAATTTAAACAAGATGACGTTAATTGATAATAACCAATAACCATATTTCTTTTTGTCAACGTAACAACAAATGAGCAAAATGTTTAGGTTGGGGCCAAAATGTGTGGTGGTCAACAATCACATAGATCGAGTTCTGAGTGATCTGCAAGAGAGTAAACCGTTAGAAGGATTCCCCGGGATGCCGGAAGGATCCACTTCGACGGTCAGATCAGTAGAGTCCTCTTTAGTATAATGAGAGTTGGAGAGTTTAAGCATGTATGTGAACTTGTGTTCTCTCCTCATATGTTATGTTCCGAGTTTATGAGTCATATCTTGACTATATATATACCTTATATAAGGCTTGGACCATAAATGGGCCTTTATAGCTAATGAACCTAATTGGACCTTTGAGCCTATTTATATGATGCTCAACAGTTTACTTCACTATCAAAGCTTACCTAACCGCATCGAATTATTAATATACACAATTTTAAGAAAAAAAAAATATAAGTTCAGTCTGCTTATCTCCCTCGAGCCACATATCAAAAGTCCTTGAGGGGCCGTTTACTGGATAAATATCTGAGAATTTTCAGAATTATGATATTGAAATTGTAAGGCGGGGACCATTTTTGATGTTAATTTGACACCCAATGAACTGAAAAATCAAATAAGAAATTTTCCTCCCAAAGTTTTCAATCACAAATGCTGAGTGATAATTAACAACTTTTATATTTTATATAAAAATAAATGAAGTTGTTGTGTTTTTTCTTCAATGCCCACTAAAATTGGGCACTGATTAACTTAAATAAAATACTATTGTTTCAGAGCAATAACTTTATATAATTCATATGTTTAATTGAGGGAGTATTATTTAAGAAATTAAACATCTAAATGATCGTAATGCTTGATGACCATACACTTGGTTTAAGTTAATAAATGAAAGTCCTTTTCTTCCCAGCAAATGAGGTCCCTCTTTGAACATTTGAGAACATTTCTACATCTCTCATCTTTAGACAAAATTAAGGTATATAGAACTACAAGTAAATAAGAATATTGCTTCCTTGATTGAATTATGAAAAAAAAAATATATAGATTATTGAAATTTGTTTGGAAGCCTTGAAATGACAATAATATGTTAAATAATATATACCTTCTTAACTAATTCAAGAGGGATGAGATTGCACTTTTTTTTTATTATTGTTCATCGAATATTATATATCAAATTTAAACTATTTTATCTTTAAATTACTATTTCAACTACGTGTACAATGTGGTGAGAAGTGAGTCCCTTTCATGAAAGATTATATAAAGGGAAAGGAAAACCATATGTCCAAAAACTAGTAATTTAATTATTGCTTAATGCTTAGATTTTTTTGACATTATTGCTTAATGCTTAGTTTATTAAATGTTATAATTGCATGGTGGGGAGGAATTCCTTATACCTCAAGGGGGAAGCAATGCACTCATGAGCCCAACCCAAAAAACTGAAAAAGTACTTAAACCTAAGTGCAACCACTTTAATTTTTCACTTATTACAAACTCAACTCATCAAACCTAAATATGCTTAGTAACTAATCTAGGGGCTTAGGGACTTCTCTCCCCGCCATGTATACGAGGAAAAATTAGGCAGACATAATATTAAGCACAACTATTAATTAATTAATGGAAAATTCTAAACAATCAGAAAAAGTAACCAGAATTTTGTCCCAAATGATGTGTCATATGGGGTCATCCCATGTTTTGTAGCAAAACCCCACTTCAATAGTGGTGGGACCAATTTATTAGACAAATCTTATAAGAACACGTTATAAAGGACCAAATTTCGGATCAATTTTTATGTCATGTAGCAAAACTCTTAATTAATTAATAGTGTGGGTGGAGTTTTTTAATTAGTGATCGAATTAATGTGTGTGTTGAAGACAATTGTTCCTTAGATATTGGTTGTACTATTGCCAATGGATAAAGCTGTAATAAATGAGATTAAACATATTAAATCATTAATCTATGCTAACATATAGTAGAGCTATATATTATGGCATTATAATATTGGATAATTAGTAATAATAATGTAATAAAGTATAAACTTGGATATAATTTTGTACTTTGTATTAGCCTGCCAAGCTTGGGAAGGAGCTGCACCATCCATGTCACGTGACAGAGAGGGTGGGGTCCAAGGCCAACTCAACATCTGAATCTGATCATCAGATCAGAGTGTTGTTGAATATGTTGAGTGTAGGTAGATCTAAGATTTACTACTTGTTCAGTTCAATCTTATCCCATTGACGTGTAAATACTATATCTAAACATGTGGGGGCCACATGTTCCCACCCACTTGACCAAGTCCAACTCTTCCCCCATTTCTGGGGTTAATAGCTCCCCTTTTCTTTGGCGGCACAGCCAGCCTCACTTCACTCTCTCGGCTTTGCTTAAATTATCCTCCAATTTTTTTATTAATTATTGGGTTCAAGGTTCCAAAAAAAAATTATTGGGGTTTAAAAAATTTTGCTTAAATATTTCATCATGAATCATGATGGTTACACTTATCTCATAATAATAACAATGTCAAATTTGGATACCATTAATACTCAAATTAGTCAAGTTTAAATTAGTATTTATTCAAAATTAATAAACTTTTCAAGTTTAAAACCAAATATTATAAAAAAGAAAAATGAATAAACTTGGAAATTAGGGTCGTTTGGCATCGTTTTCGTTTTCCTGTTTTTTGTTTTTGTTTCGTTTTCGTTTTATTTTTATTGCGCTGTCAATTTTCGAAAACAAAAACATGTTTGGATATACAATTTGGTTGTATGTTTTTAAATAAAAAAGTTTAAAAAAAAGTTTAAAAACATGTGACTTACTGTTCATGATTATGCTTCCGTGTTTTGGAAGTGTTTTGGAAAAACATGAAAACACAAAATTCTTACTTCCACTTTTTTCCAAAACACTGCTTCTGTTTCCAAAATTTTTGAAAACAGAAACAGTCTGCCAAACATATTTTCACTGTTTTATTTCCAAAAGCAGAAAATTGACAACAGAAAACAGGAAACGGAAACGATACCAAACGAGCTCTGTATGGAGTTTATGACTTTCAACATCTATGTTCACCATCCGTTGTTGAAGTAATTAAGCGACTTAATGTTTCGCATTATCCTAATTTAAGCATTAAACATATATTTTATATATACTTTTATAATACAAGTTAAAGAAAAAAATTTTGCTAAAGAAAAAGAAATTGTTGTGAAAAAAAAAAAAGAAAAGAAAAGAAGTGTTATTGGATGGCTCCAAATGAAGCCATATTTAGCCGGAGCCATGCGCCCTAAGTTTAGCCAGGAAGAATTAACATGAACCCAACATCTTATCCCTTCATTTTCTCTCTCACTTAACCATTTTTCTATAAAAACCCTAATCCATCATTTCTTCTCCGAGATTTAGAATAAAGAAACTCTTTCAACATATCCCCACCACCTCGCCAACCTTCCCTTTACGTTTCGTTCCTTCTTCCTCTCTTAAAGTAACAGTCGTTTCGGCCGCTAATTATTCCCCAAAGAACAAAAACGATAAAACTTTGTATATATCTCTTCTGTTGTTTTTGTTTGTTTGACTTTTTTTTTCTTTTTCTTTTTCTTTTTCTTTTACGGCTTTAAAAAACGAGTGTTACGTTATAGAGAAGAGTTGGATCAATCGATCGATCGACATGGGTTTTCTGAATAAACTCTGGGACGAAACGCTTGCCGGGCCTATGCCGGAAACCGGCCTCGGAAAACTACGAAAGTATGATTCGTTTTCAACCACACGCTCATCGCCTGCTCCTGTTGTGGATCCTAACATGGTCATCACTAGGAGCATTACGATTCTCAAGAGTAACTCTGGTTTTCGAAACTTATCTGTTGACCCGGGTTCGGCTCCGGATTCTCCTTCCGGGTCTAGCTGCTCCACTCCTGGGACTCCTTTGACACGTACGTAATAATTAATTGCATCACTTTTCTGATCTCTTTGTGTAAATATTATTAATTGTTTCTTCTTCTTCTGCTTCAATTCAATAACCTAATAAGAAAACTTGAACGTCAATGGTGGATGCAGCCGGGACGCCGCGTGGGGATTTCAGGAAATTTACGAGAAGAAAATCGCCAGCCGAAGCACTTGAATCCGCTGAGCAAAGAAGTCCGACTGTTTACGATTGGTTCTCTCTCTTTTGTTTTGCTATTTATGATAATAAATATATAAAAACAATTTAACCCTTTAAAAATTAGCCCTTAGAACATAAATATATTTGATCATTCAAATGCAACATGACACCAAAAAAAAAATCAAAAGAGATCAGAGGGAACTATAAAGCTTAACAAATGTAAATGCTAAAATCATAAAATGTTGAAATGTGTTACTTGTTTTGTTGGTTTTGATATGGAAACTTATAATTATATGTTTTTGTGTGCAGGATTGTAATAAGTGCTTTGGATCGTTGAGAGAGGAATATGGCGATTTTCCTTTCGAAGAAAAATCAGCATCGAAGGAACCTTTTGTACATAGAGATCACTTTGATGGAAAATTTCAATATGGTATAATTATATATACTATAAGTAATAAGTTGGTTAAATACAACAATATGTACGGATTGGGTGGCAACCGATCGAGATCAAAATCACTGCTTCTTGGAGTTTCCGGCAGAGGAAAGACGTAGGGAGATCAGATCAGCTGTTTTTTGTACATAATAATCTTCAGCAGCTGGCTAGCTAGCTTGACACATATTCTTTTTCTTTTTTGCCTTTGGGAAGTTTTTGTACATATGTTTTCTTTCCCATTTCTTGGGCTTTTGTTTACTTTTTGTACATATGGGATCTGTATTCTGTACATATTTGAATCCTCTTCAATGAAACTCTTTGTTAAATTGCAGCTTATTATAATCTTTGTATAGTATTAATTTGCTTCACATTTCCAATTGTTCTTGTTGTGATTTTTGAGCATGCTGTTCATTCATTATAATTATTATTACTTTTCCCTTGTATGGCTAGTATCTCTTTCATTCTGCTTTTGCCTAATTTGGTTCCGGGAAAGTGGGGGCAAGAAAAATCTGAACCAGTCATACCACTATTGCTAGTCCGATCTCCAGTACTTGCTTTGAGATCATAATCTCAATGTGGGTCAAGATTAAAGGAGGCTTTTTTGACTTTATAAGTTCCTTCACTAATTAATTGTATATAATGTTAGGTAACAGTCTCATCATCATCATTTCCTTCATGCAATATACTATATATATAGTAAGCCCAAAAGAATTGATCCAATTTTACAGCCACTTAATTTCCTACAGTCCATAAAAAATATATGGACTACCTAATAAGAAAAGATACAATAACTTGATCATCATGTAAATTAGCCATATATATGTTCGTATTTACCAAATATTTCCCCTATTAGTAGAAAATCTTGATCACCAAGATTATAGGTATGGATGCTATATAATAGCGAGTGATGGTCCTATGGACTCGAGTCCGTGGGAGTTACCATGCAACCGAGGCTAAATCACACGTATGATCATAAATTGATATGAATTTTAAGTTTACCCATATAGTATTTTAAATAAATTTTAGTTTGGAATGTGAAATTTTTTAAAATTTTGTATTTATTGAGGTAGAAGTTCAATATAAAGTTTCGTACCAAATAAATTTTTCTTTTGTTCAATTAAGGACATTAATAATTAAGATACGATTTAAACGTGAAGTTTAACTCCAAATAAATTATTTATTTATTTTATAGGTAGATATGGATTTCTAAACATTGGGTAAACTTAAAATTCACATCAATTTATGATTATACGTGTGATTTAGCCTCGGTTGCGTGGTAACTCCCACGAACTCGAGTCCATAGGACCATCACTCTATAATAACAGGCTCTACACCGATCAAGATAAGAAGATTATAGGGCTCCGTTAGTAATATATGTACTCTAATCTAATCTTACCGTCTTTTCAAGATACTTCGAATCTTATCTGAATCCATCACAGATATTAAAACTATCATTCAAATCCTACTCGAATCTAATTATATAAGATCAGATTAGGGACGGAACCAGAAAACAAATATTAGGGTAGCCAAAATAAAATATTAATAGCCATATTTAATTATTAGCCATGTTTCTTTTGGGTTTGCACGAAGAGAATGAAAATAAGACTTGTAGGGTAAGCCTTTACTTTTTGTGCGTTTTTGTAAAGTTAGTAAGTGGTGAGGAAACAAATTGTGAATACCAATAATAAATAGACACATGGCTACTAATTAAACAACCCAATGTGATTTTAACCCTTCCCTCTAGATTTTATCTTTAGATTTTTACCATCCATATACTTTTTTCTTAACCAAAATTTTGTTGGGGTAGCCAACAATTTTTTCTGGGGGTAGCAATTTCTAATTTTTTAAGCCCTTTTTATATATTTTTTATTGCTTTGGGATAGCCATGGCTACCCCCACACCATGACTAGTTCCGCCCCTGTATAAGATTCTCTATCCTATAGAGTTCATTAGGTAGTTAAAGTTACTCTACTCATTGTTATCCTTATATTTGTTCGATCATGGAAATGTACTCAAGGAAAGTGCTATATTAGTATATGGGTAATTATTTGATACACCGGCGGTGTTAATTTTGGATTCCATAAGCAGGTTGTGGAGTTGACACATGTCAATTTTTTTAATTAATTAAGTTTTAAATATTTCAATCTAGTCCCTAGAAAACATGTCACCTTTCAGGACCCTTTTGTGTAGTTTGTTAAATTACACTGACGGTGTATTGTATAATTTGCCTTTTATATATATATATATACCTTTTATGCCATAGCGGTTTTTTAACAATGCTCTTAGATGAATGAAGAAAACATTTCATCCAAATATATTACTAGTACCTTTCCCATTTTTAGACGAATGAAGATAACATTTCATCCAAATATATTAATACCTTTTTTATTCTCGTTCTATGAATGAATTAGATTCATGATGTCAATATGCATGAAATATTACTCTTGGTTAACAAAAATTATGAAAAGATTATAGTATATGATCGATATCACATAATAAAAGCACAACTATTGTGTAGTGTAGCTAACCAATTTTAAAGTACTCACTTGTTAACTTGAGTTAAGCATCGAGTGTTGGTTAGGCTCTTAGCAAGCAATGTATATGTGCCCATGGGGGAGAGTTGGAAAGCTTTATTTATTACGGACTCGCAAAGGCGGGCGCGATTCCTGCCATTAGAAAAGGCTCAACCAAACGTGTGATTTACCGGCTACAGCCTACACCACGTCACCCTTAGCTCAATTGCATACGTTCTCCCTCCACGTCACCCTCTTCTCTCTTTTGAACGTTGATCACGGCCACTTGTCGGTTACCGTCGGTAACGTTTACCCCCCGACGTTGACTCTTCGTTCCCTCCTAATCCACTCATTCTTTAACACGTGGCAGAAATCATCGGTTCCTGCGTTAAGTGGTAAGACGGAATTTCCCATGAAATCAACAACGTGCCACGGATTTCCCCAAAACTCAATACTCATCAAAATTCCTGTCACACTTTGTTTTAGTTCAGTTTTCTCCAATGACTAAATTACCCTTAAGAGTACAATCCATTCTTTTTTTTAAATAAAATTATATATATTAAACATTTAAATTTATAATAGAAAACAATTTTTAAATATGAAAAACTTAAAATAGTTGATTTAATGGCTTAAAATGATTTTTTAAAAAACATCAAAATATTACTAGTAATTTGTTTCAGACAGAACATGGGAGCTTCTGATATTTGAGGTTGGAGTTGACCAAGAGGAATTAATACTTCTAGTTAGGTACAAAAGGGTAATTTAGGTACAGCACCGGAAATGATAAACGCAAAAGGCAAAGGTACAACTGAAATTCAACCCAAAACGATGGCGTTTCCGTCAATTCCTCATTTAAATCAGATAAAAACAGGACGGTACAACTACCAAAGCCGGCAAACTTTTCACGCCGGTGACGGGATCCCCACAATCCCCCAATCATAACCTTACACCTCACCCTACCTTCTCCACGTGTCCCCTCTTCTATACCACCTTCACCGACGCCGTCATTTCTCTCCCCACTTTCGCTCCCGTCAACCGATAAAAAAAATAGGCAATAGAACCAAAATCACGCCCAAACCAAAAATACACAAAAAAGAAAAAATCCCTAATTCTCTCTCTCTCGTCGAAACCCTAATTTTCTTTTCGTCTTTTTCCTTTTTGTTTTGAAATTATCGAATTTTCTGGATCCCCATGGAGGAAGACGAAGAGATCCAATCGCACCGGTCGCCTGGAGCTACCGGATCTCAATCTCCGTCGTCACCGTCACCGACGTCCAACGGTCGGATAACTGTAACGGTAGCCGCGGCGCCTCCTTCCGAACCACCTCTTTCAGAAGAGCCTCAGCAACATGAAAATAAGCTTGCTTTGGCGCTTGTACCGCCGCAGCCGCAGCCTTTGCAGACGAAGAACAACGGCGGCGGAGGTGGAAGAGAAGACTGCTGGAGCGAAGGCGCGACGGGGGTTTTGATCGACGCGTGGGGGGAGAGGTACTTGGAGCTGAGCCGTGGGAACTTAAAGCAGAAGCATTGGAAAGAAGTGGCGGATATCGTGAGTGGCAGAGAGGACTATACGAAGACTCCTAAGACGGATATTCAGTGTAAGAATCGAATCGATACGGTGAAGAAGAAGTATAAGTTAGAGAAAACTAAGATGGCGAGTGGAGGTGGGCCGAGTAAGTGGGTCTTTTTCGAGAAATTGGATCGACTTATAGGACCCACGGCCAAGGTTTCTGTCAATGCTGCGGCCGTGGGTGGTGGTGGGAGTCCTGGGTTTATGTCTAAAGTACCCATGGGTATCCCGGTTGGGATCCGGTCCAGTTTGAACCCTCTTCGAGCTTCTCAGCTTCAAGAAAGACAGCAGCAGCAGCAGCAGCAGCAGCAGCAGCAGCAAAAGCAGCCTAGGATGGTTTCATTAAAGAATCAGAATAAGATGCAGCTCAGAAAAAGGGGTCCGGTGGAAACGGATTCAGAGGATGAAGATGAAGAGGAGGAAGCGGATTCATTGGATAGTTTCCCACCACCGCCAACGGGGAAAAGGGCAAAGAGGACGGTTCATAAAGGTGTAAATTCAGGGGGGAAAGGGAAGAAATGGGGGAATTCGGTTAGGGAATTAACTCAGGCAATATTGAGGTTTGGGGAAGCCTATGAACAGGCGGAGAGTGCTAAGCTGCAACAGGTAGTGGAAATGGAGAAGCAGAGGATGAAGTTTGCAAAGGAGCTGGAGTTGCAGAGGATGCAGTTTTTTATGAAGACACAGCTGGAGATATCTCAATTGAAGCATGGGAGAAAAGCTGGTGGACTTGGGAATTCAAGTAATCATCATAGTAACATTAATATTAGTAACAATAATAACAATAACAATAGTGATAGTAATTAAGTTCAGTAGGCCTGGAATTGGATTAGGGGTTAGATTTAATGTGTTTTATTGGGTAAAGGCCCTAGATTTGTATTTTGGAAATTAGTAGTTTCGAGTGTATTTCCTTGCTTCCCTTTTGAGTCTTGTACTTAATTCATCACATTTTAACTTGAAGCAAGGTTAAGATAAAGACTAGATGCTCAATTAGATTGTATTAAAAGGAATTTCTCTTGAATCCATTGTCAAATGTTGTTAGATATTGTCAAATCAAATATGTTGTTGGCTACATTGCTTCTTTTGCTTGTGTCTGGTAAGTAAACCAGTTTTTCCAACTTTCTAGTTGGTTTTGCAAATCTGGTAGCCAAACTTGCGCAGCATTGAATCTTCAGGTTGCATCTGAGCGGGATTCTGATCAAACTCCTCCGGTTCACAGCTTGCTGATAGAATAGTTTCCATCCCAACTACTGGAGCTTTTGCTTCTGTATGCTTATTCAATCATCTGCAATCTGCATGGAATGACCAATAAGTTTTGACAGAAAGTTCTATCTGCTTTCAAAATGCCAATGATGCAGAACAAAAACAGAGTATTAGGAGAAACATTAACTGACAAAATATTGAGCTAGCCAGAAGCTATGGGCGTGGGGGAAATCAACAGTAAGGATGTCCCAAAACAAAGAAAATGTAATTGTTTGTTTTTTGGTGATTATAGAATGTAATTTGACCCTGGTAATAAAGCAACTATGTCTCGTAAAGCTGTTCAAAGTAGTAGCAGATGAATTAGTCCTAGATTTAACGAAGATTTTTAAGGTTCTAAACTGCTGAGCTAGTGACAGAAGAAAACTATATATACGGGTCTTCCGTTTATCCAAGAAATGTCAAGATTACTGCAGTTGCTCTTCAACTGCTAGAAAGTGTTCATTCGGTTATAAACTTATAATTCTGGACAAGAACAACCCCATTAATTTTCATCTCAATTCTCACGCAGTTAGTGCTCCGTAACAACCAACAAGTATCAAGTATGGGAGGTGAAGTGGAAAACTTCTCAAAGGACAGAATGGAAAGAGCCATGCTATTATAAGTGAAACGTACCTCTCTTTGGAAACAGCTCACAAGTCACATGGCATACAAATGGAAATAGAGAATTTTTCATATGACAAGCAGAAATGGTGGGGAACTAAAATTTAATCGTTTCTAGTACCAATAAGCATTTTCTAGTACCAATAAGCATTTTCCCAGAAGAGTATGATAGTGAACAAAAACAGAGGAATTGAACAAAAACAAGTGCTAAATGCTATCAAATACCATGTCGATATGTTTGTAGTAGATACTTGGAAAAGTAAATTTCTGAAGCTGACAGATTACATTACACTAATTAAGTTACTATATAAAAGATTTTGAACGGCTGATCAAATATCTATAAGCATGACTTTTGCATACATAGTTTATCTAGTTTCAAACATGAAGTAGGAAGAAACCATGAGTCAAAATGTCAAATATCAGTTCAAACACACACAATGATATCATGATGTAGTTGAAGTGAATGAGAAGAAACATTATCTAGTTTCCTTTACTTCAGGAATTTTCAGGGAAAAGCATCATGAAAGTGAGAATTTCAAATCCCTTATATGGGGTAGACTGTTAGAGAATATTACTACTAATTTTCTGATTGATAAGATGCTTTTTATCACTAATAGTGATTGTTAAAAGAATAAACTATAAAGTTTTATGACTAAAACATGTATCCTTAGTTTAATCCAATGCTGTAATTCTTCATTAAAATAGATGATTTCCTTAGAAAGGGGAACAAATCTAACCCCATGATTATAATATGCAACTTTTCAATAATAAAATAGTCAAACAATGGTCCAAACCATAAGAAAAAAGATGAAGATTTGTGGAATTCTTTAACCCTTTAGCTTTTGACACCTCCTTTTGCACTTATGTCCCATTATATATATATATATATATATAATTAATTAAACTATTACTAAACATAAACCAAAATTCCCTTGCATCTAAAGCAACAGAAAAACAAAGTTGACAACATATGGAAATCTCAGACATATCAAGAAAATCCAGGCAAAGCAGAAAAGTGGGATAAAAACAGATTAAAGAAAAGGTTACAGTAACAAAATCTATCAAAGTCCAAGTTGAATGATATCATTTGTCGGAGAGGAAGACAAAGAAAACATCACAGTTACTTCAACAGAATGATATGCTCCTAGTTTTCAAGCAATCATACATATATTATATGCTTTTGCTTAACATTCAGTTAAGGGCTCAGGTCAGCTATGGAATTATTTTCAGTTTTTTTTTTTTACCATAAAATCTTAACCACCATAAAAAGTTCAAATCAGCTATATAATCAAAGATCTCAAAACCCATGTAGGATTTTATAGGATTATTATATAACCCTATTTTGTAGGCTACTGAGTTAGAACTATACTGAGTGAGATAAAGTTGAAAGGAAGATGATTGAGAAGCTTACCAGCTGGGCCTGAAAGAGCAGAGATGAAAGCTTTGATTGGTGGTACCAAAAATGCAAAAGCCCAAAAAAAAAATTTAGTGAAAGAAACTTTGGTTTTTTTTTGCTACTTGTTGAATTGAACCGTCTGGACTCAAGAATAATAGCGGCTAGCGCTTATTCCGTTTTGGTTTTCTAAAACGAACGACTCTATATAAGAATTTATATTATTGCACTAACTCATTTAAAAAACAGGGAGAGAGAGATTAAGAATGGATAATTTTAAATTTATTCATATGAAGATTGAAAAATTGGATTATTATTCATCAATATATATTTTCTCTGTTTACAATGGAGTATTAGTAGAAATTTAATAAAAAAAAAATTCCATGTGAAACCAACCATTCAAGAGTTTGGGGGGCCATTAACAAAAATTTGATATCAAAGGTAGTTGTGGGAGGGATGATAAAAAGTCAAGATCATGATTCATGATGCGATCAGGACCCTCAATTTTCAAATGATTTTAGATGGCCTACCCCATTTACCTGCAAATTTGATGGCTACTGATGGCGACCTCACCAAAGCCTTTCTTCCACTCATTTCAGCGAATCACAGCCGTCAATCTTACTTATATCGTATTAATATGAGTTTGTTAACGATCTAATCTAACGATTTTGGGGGTTAAATGGTTGTTAATCTTAGAAATAGAGTCATTTATCCAAAGCCGAAAAAGGTTTGATAAGTTTTTTCCCTTTAATCTTTCGTTGTCAAGATAATAATAATACTACTAATCTCAATCAATTGGTAATTAATCATTGTTCGGTAGAAAACTAAAAGAAGAAAATAACATGCCTTCCAATTTCCAAAAATTAAAATAATTACTAGTATTATTACATATTTAATATTAAATTAAACCTACTATTAATTTTATGAGCAAGGTCGAGCGCCACATGATATTTGGTTTCTTTGACAAGTGTCAATAGTTAATTTTCTAATGTTTTGTTTATTATATTTGTATTCATTTAGTTTGGAAAAATTAAAAGACATTCATCTCATTTCCTGTATAAAATAAATTATCAAATAATTATAAATTAATTATAAATTTGTTATGAATATACATGTATGTTGTGGATGTCTATGAACCTGATTAAAACAATGATAAGATTGATGACTTGGTTCATTCATACACATATATCTATGTACTAAGTTCATCCCCTTATTTTTATGATGATGTATCTATGTGCCTATAAATATGTCACTTACTTTGTTATGGAATAAGATGAATAATAACAATTTTTCCCCTTCTTCCTATTTTCCCCTTCTCCATATTCTATTGTCTCTCCCCATATTTCAATTTTCTACTCCCTTTCTTTTGTTTTGTTATCATTTCACAACAAAATTTCATTTCTTAACTGAATTTTCTTAAAATAATTTATAAAATAAAATAGCCGCACATGAAGCGCGGCTGGGAAATTCTAGTTTAATTTAAATAATTAATTAATTTTTTATAACTTAAATAAACGCTTTTTTTCAGTTCATTAAAATGACAAAAAGACTTCAAAATATATAAATTGGATCAGCAACATTTTTAAAACATGATTAATCAAGTTGCATTAAACCTTCTCTACAAGACATCGACCATATTAAGTTAAGGGCATATAATAGGTAGATAAGGGCAAAGTCATTTCCTTGTGATTAATTCTTCCCTTGAAATTATTAACCCAATATATGAAGTTATGAACTTCTTGATAGGCAATGGTTAGGTAGAAAATCAGCCCTAATTTTGTTGGGTATGGGGAAAAAGAAAGGAAATTTTCATAAACAAACAAAATCCTCTTTCTTGATTTTTTTTTCTTTTTAAATTTTCCCTTATTATATGCAACTAAATTAAAAAATGGAAATTTCCTTCAAGGGCTACACTTACAATTTTTTGTTATGAATTTAAAGGTTTTTTTTTTCCTTAACCCCAACAAGAGAAAAACAAGGAAAACCATTTGCAGAATAAAAAGTAGGAAAACACTGAAATCAAAATGGTCCTACTCCTACCAAAGTTGGAATTTGTGACCTTGTGTTGTGATTCTTGATGTATGCTCTATGGTGACAAAAATTGAAAATCATGTGAGCTTGGAATTTCTTGTGTCATATATAAATATTCCTTTTTCTTTAAGATCCTTTTTTAGTCTTTTATTATTATTATTATTATTTCATTTCAATCATCAATAATAAACTGAAAGAGTGGAGTTGGTTGAATGTTTTTTGATTTATTTGCCTCCATTTCTCATGTTTTATCAATTATCATGATGTAAGTTGGTGAAAGCTTTTCCTTTTCCCTCTTAGTGGTAGCAATATAAATCGATTCCAAATTAATTTATACTACAATAAAGTAAAATGAAATGTTGAAGTGTATACTTTTAATTGGGTAAGTCATTTTCATTGTAATCCTTTATCCTAAAGAACAAAACAGTTAATGATTTTTTTAAAATTTCTTTTTCATGTAGAGAAGGTTTGGTACAAAGAATAAAGCATTCATAACTCAAGCATAAATGTCAATCAAATTTTGTTCAAAACTACATTTGAAGTTGTCGGTATGAAATGTAACCATAAGAAAATGTGTTTGATTAATTTTACAATGATGGTGAAAATCCACATAAACCCAATAAACATTAGATTTTTTTTTTATCTCATCCGGTATCCATGGCTTTGTTCTGATTAATCCAGATCCGACCGGTGTCACGCATCTGATTATGTTGGGTGAATCTCCCAACAGGGGCAACTGCGACCCAATAAACATTAGATGATTAATTAGCTATTTAACTCCGATATGAAATGTTTAATCCTTAATCAAATCATCTAAAATGGCATAGTTTTGAGGAAATTAAGATGTCAAAACGTAGTGCATTTTATAACAAGAATCTTATAATATTGCCTAAACTTTAATAAACCCATATCAAACATGAGACATCACATTCTTTTTTTCCTTTTGGCCGAATATCAAACACCACGATCACCAAATCCCATATTAAGAGGGAGAAATACATTATTTTAAATTTTAATTTTATCGGAATTAAAAATTAAATCATAAAATGGGTTGGCCAAGTAATTGAAATTAGTAGTAGTATATATTATTAAACTAAAGGGCGGTGACAATTGTCAAAACCTGATTGGATCATAGCAGTACAATGAAGGCCAAAATGGTAAGCTTATACATTTATTTGGAAATAAAAATTTTCTAATTATTATTTTTATTAATTAAAGAAAAAAAAAACCGGAGTCAGTGCTTGAAGCGCACGATACGTCCATATTTTTTTTTTCTGATTTTCCCTTTCAGTCTCGCTTTCAAATCATTTAATTTAAAAGAGAACCGTTAAAATTTTTAGAATCTACTCTTTGAAACGACTTCCTTCCCTCTTTGTGTTTATAGTATACAGACAGTTGACCACACCTTAATTGTGCCCGAAATTACCCAAATACCCCACCCCCTAAATAGTGGTCCATTCAATCAATTACCTATTCTTCTGCTTTATGGACAATTATATCCTTCAATAGATGCCCAAAGTGATTCAAATTATGATGCAAAAGTTACTATATAGTATATAGTGCCATGTATTTTTCTTTATAGTTGGAGTCAGATCGGATCATTTCAAAACGCAATTAGTTAATTAAAGAATACTATTAAGTTTATGACTGTATGGGTTCGTTAAAATAAAAAGTTTATGAATTTATGGATTTGGTTAAAGTGGTAAGAGTTTAAATTTATGAAAAAAGACATTCGGTTTTATAAGGGACTTTCTTGGTAGATGATATGTAAATATGAAAAAGAAAAAATGTGAATAACTTTTTTTAGTTACAGGTGTGTATTTAATTTTCTAATAAAACTAGGTAGATAAGAATTCGATAATAACCCTAAGATAGTCTTGTAATACTTTGTAACAAATTCTTCTTGACCCTTATGTTACATACTTACATCATTCCAGAGTACTAACTTAAATGAGAGCGAAGACCAGCTATAATGCACTACTTTTGCTTTATGCTACACACTTCAACCAAATATTAGTGGAATAATCATGATTTTGTTTTACTTGAGGCTGCCAGAGATCGAACACCCGGCAATAAATAACTAAATTAGGCTTTATTGAGATCAAAACAATAATATTCATAAGAGAATTGATACTTTTAATAAGTTAAATAGATCTATCAGAAAATAGTCAATTAAAGACAATTAAATAGATATATTTTCTTTCTTTTATTTTCCTTCGTCATCACTTTTGCTTGCAGCTAGCTTGTAATAAGGACTAAAAAAATACAATATTGGCATTTTAAGTAGATTGACAAGGGATTAAAGGTTGATGATCAGACTTAATATGCATACTTAAAATGTAAATCAATCAATGCCCATAGAAATAAAAATTTTGGCCAAGAGATTAGTTGGTCTAAGGGACTGTTTGCCTATTTTTAATTTTGTTTATTTTATGATTTTTTTAAGAGTAATGCTACTTGTCTTACCTAATTTTACCATCTAATATCCTACCTGACGTGTCATTGTAAGAACTTACTATAATTTCTAAAAATTTATTCAATAATATCATAAAATCAATGATTTATCCTGTAAACTCTTTTTATATATAAGTAAGGGCTAAACTTGAAATTAAGTTATTGTCCTTAATTATTAGGCATGATAATAGGCGATAAAATTAGGCAGACAAACAAACAATATTTTTCTTTTTTAAATTAGTTCTCTTACTCATGTTAAATAGCTTTAGACTTGACAAGAAAATTTTTGAACACTATAGATGGTAGGTGAGTTGTTTCTAAACTTGACTAAATTATAAATACAAGAAAGTTAGAATTCATGACCTCTATATTTATTAGGTTCCTACCAATATGAAATATAAGTTTTCCTTTGTTTGCTTTGCAATATCAAAAGATCTAACTAACGAATTAAATAAGTCTAACTTAAAAACAAATAATAATGGGTACCTTAGTTTTGAATTGCGGTGCTTATTATCATGTTGTTAGCCTTGAGTTAACTTTAGTATTACGTGATTTTGTTTAATTTAGCAAAATTAATATGAAATGTGGACTAAGTATAACACAAATATTTGTTTTTCTATACATGATAATATAGATGCAAACAACAATTTAATCCACTTCAAATTTCAAGTTCCAATTTAACACTATTTCAATTTTTCCCTAGCGATTTTTTTTTTCATTATTATTTTTTGAGGGATTTTTTTCGTTATTATTAAAACGTGTGAATTTTAAAATTAGGACGAAACATGTATCAAATATTTTTTTTTTTCAAAACATGTATCAATTACTTCAATTAAATCTTCGTGTGTAATTCTTTTTTCAAGTTTGGTAATTTAATAAATTTCTAAAACTATTGTTAGTTAGTATAGCTTAATTGCCCTAATTTGGCCCTTCAAGTACCAATATCCAATACTATTTATCTCAAAACAAAATCCAATACTATAAGGCGGCGTTTGGTTGGGGGTGATCTTTAATCACCTGTGGTGATCTTGGCAGGTGATCTCAGATCACCCCATTTGGTTACACTTTTTGGTTTGGTATGGTAATCCGGATTACCCCTAATCACCCCTCTAAGGATGATCTTGTATACCACCATAAACCCATGTAATCTTTGATCACCGGTGATCTTACATCACTGTTGATCTTAGATCACTAGTGATCTGGGGGGGGTGATGCTAACCAAACGCCCCCTAAGTTATTTCAAATTAAAATTAAAACAGTTAATTTATTCTTAATATATTTATTATATATATATTTTTTGGCCTGAATTCTTAATATATATTATATAATAAAAATACTAAAAAAGAAAGAAAATTCAAATATGGAAGCCGCTAAAAGAAGAGGACAATAATGTAACTTCAAAAGAGAAAAAATGAAGTCTATTTTTGTAAATAAACTTTTAAGTAGGCAATGAGTCATCAAAATTTCAAAATCCTAAGTTAAAAAAGCACAAAATACACGGAAACAACAAAAAAATTGTCCGAAGGAAAACATAATCTCTCTTTCTCTCTCAAAACCTTGTCTCTCTCTACTGTATCTTTTAGACAGGGAGAGAGAGTAGTTTAGAGAGAGAAAGCAAAGTCACCAGCCCCTCCCTTAGAAAAAGAAAGAAAAGATTGCCATTTGAGAAATGAGTAAAGCAAAAACTATCTTGTCATTCTTAGGGTTTTCTTCAAACTTAAAATAATAACACAGCAATAGAAAAAAAAAAATAAAGAGCCCCATAAAGTTCAACTCTTTAACCTCTTCAAATAAAAGAAAGAAACCCAAATGCAGGTACCCATTTGAGGGTTGATTCTCAGGATCCGATTCCCTATCCCAAGATCTCACCATTTTCTCTATTTGTTTGTATGAGGTAACTCTTTGATTCTTAAACGATCCAATAACACTCACATTTTTTTTTAGTCACTTCAAATAAAGTTAAGTTATTTTTTTTGTTGAGTTTTTAAGCATTCAATTTATTTGCATTATCTGTTTTGTGTAAGTCGGTGGTTTTTGCTTTGTTTTCTTTATTCCTGCATTTTGAATTTCTTTATCTTGTGATTTTTGGTAATGGGTTTAGTGTATTTTAGTGCTTGAAGTCGTGCCTTTTGTGTGGAATCAGATCTGGGTTGTATCTGATTTACATCAGTGAGTAATCGATTCATTTATTGTTGCCAATATTTAATATTATAGGTGCATTTTTTGTTTTTCTCCTTGTTTTTTAGATTGAGATCCATCGATTAGTTTTGGAATGTGTATTGGTCTAAACTCTAAAGTAATTGTTTCTTTTTGGTTTTGGGGGTTTCTGATTATCTGCACCTCAACTTTATTTTTACTCCAATGTCATATTTTTATTTGAAATGTGAACCATTAAAGGAATTGTTTCCTTGTTTGATTTGCATGTGTAGGGTTTAATAAGTTAGAATTTTGATTTAAATGTGAAATTAGTAGATAATATAATCTTATTTGGGATTATCTTGTAGGGTGTGTTGTTGATTTATATGGTTTTTTGATGTTTTCTGCTGCAGAATCTGCATTGCTGCTTTGAGGTCTTATTTTTTGAAGATATCCTGATTATGAGACCAGATAGTTGCGCCTTGTCGTGCTAAGAAGTATATTAGCTTATGTGAAGTGTTAGACTAGGGAATTTTGTAAATATCATAGAGAAAAGATGAAATCCGACACTCATCTTGATTACGCCGTGTTCCAATTGTCACCAAAGCGCTCTCGGTGAGGATATTGTTTGATGGCTTTTTAAATATGTTCCTATTTTCTTTCTAATTATAACCAAATATGTTCCTAATTTTCTTTCTAATTATAACCATTGCTATTGTTTCCTTCCGGCAGCTGTGAATTGTTTGTTTCGAGCAATGGAAACACAGAAAAGCTTGCTTCTGGATTAGTAAAGCCATTTGTTACTCATTTAAAGGTGGCAGAAGAACAGGTTGCCCTGTCACTTCAATCAATTAAGCTTGAAGTTGAAAAACGTAAAAATGCTGAGGCTTGGTTCACAAAAGGAACACTTGAGAGGTTAGACATCAGTGGCATTTCTTGGAGCTTCATGTGGGGATTTTTGGCTTCATATTTTGATATGATTGGCACTTGTTTCCAGGTTTGTGCGGTTTGTTAGCACACCAGAGGTTTTGGAATTGGTGAATACATTCGATGCAGAGATGTCTCAATTGGAAGCTGCTCGAAAAATATATTCTCAGGTATTAATGACCTTATTTTATAGCGGAAACTTTGCTTTGTTAAATTGATGTTGTTTTACTTTGCAGTTTTACTGAACCTTGGATCTGTTGTGTCACAGGGGGTCGGAGGTCAGCCTTCATTAGGTGTGTCTTTTTCTATCATGGTTTCTTTTATTTTCTATATTTATGTTTGCATTGTTCCATTTTGTCCAGCTTAGAGTAAAGTTTGTCGTTAATCACAAAGTCAGCATAGATAGTTCAATTCTAGAAAAGAAGGATTTCAACATTTGTGTTCTATAGCTAGTCTTCATGGAGATGATGGGATATCTTTTATCGTGTGGAATTATGTGTAACAGTTACTAGTTTTACCACTCATGATGGCGGCTAGTTGTTAATACTGTTATTTATTACAAGATATTAATGTATTTGTTATACGGATCCTGCTAGATAATTTGAAGCTATAATATGGTATTGTACAGTGAAGATTCTTCTTATTGTGGAAAGTGATTATATCATGAACTAATTTAATGTGCGGCATATCATCGATTGCAGTAATTATGATGATGGAGCAAAATGCCTATTTTTAGTGTTTACTCCATTTATCAGTGTCATAATTTCTAATCACTCAAGTGGTTTAGGAATCTCATTAGGAAGAATGTTTGATTCCATACTTAAACTTAGAATTCATTTATGATTTTGTCAAAATTTTGAATATGGCTTTTATAAGGTGCGTATTTATGGGATTTATGCATCCGAAATTTAAGAATTTATGTATAAGTGAGATTTGCTACAAATAGATTCAATATATGTATTAAATATTGTTGTACCATATGAGATGGCATGAGATATATTCATGATGTGGTCATCTTATGCACTAGTTTTCTTGAAGTTTGTTTTAGCTGATCAATACCTTGTATCATTGTTGGAAAAAAAATGATTTTTGTGTTTCAGTCTCATGTTATTGAAAATTGTGATTTGTATTTGATGTGATTTTAATGAAAAGATTGACAATCATGTGCTGTATTAACTATTAGGATTGATGTAAAGTTAATGGTTTCTTTCAAATGGCTAAAAAATGTGGACTAAAAATAAAACAGTAAATAGGGATTTATTAGGAAAAAAACAGAGATGAAACAGAGATTGTATAGGAAAGGCAAAGCTTTCTTGATGCTTCATCTCCCTGTTACTATCCAAAAGAAATGGCTAGTTGTATATTAATTTTAGTTCATTTGGAAAGCTAAGGGAAGAGTGATTGGATTTTAGTTGGGTTCCTGATTAGAAACTAATCAAATCAGCCCCCCCCCCCCCCCCCCCCCCCCCCTTTATTTATTTTTTTATATACAGCTATACAGATGTTGTGTGATAGGTTTGTATTCCTGTTGCAAGTCATTGTTGAAAACTAATGGCGTTTGGATAATATGCGTTAGGTGGGGATGGCGCAGGAATGGCTGCCGCTGCTGATGAAACAAAGTAAGCCTCTCTCCCTGTTGCATGCCATTTTTGACTGTGTAATTTTGTTTGGCTTTGTGATTAATTAAACTTGTTGGCAATTGTGGCATCACTTAGCTCTGTACTTACTTGAAACTATTATAGATTGATTTTCTCTTGAAACTTTATACCCGCTTGACATTTTCCATGTTTTAGGCATGGAAGGGTAATGATCAGAGAGAAGCTATAAATAGATGCATCGAGGCTGGCCTGCCTTTGTTAGTATTAGGAAGTTTGGAGTTGTCCTAGTAGGATTTATATATGTCTATTCAGAAACGTTTGAAATGATTAAGTTTCACTCATAAGAAGCTGGTTGAGTAAAGGTCTGGTTAGGAAATGTGGATTTTAGTTTATGCAGAAAGTGAATGATTATCGAATATCGACTGAATATTGCATTTGTCAATTGTGAATATGGACAAAAGGTGCTCTGACTGTTGGAAGAATTTCATGCTAAAGCAGCTATATCTTTAAAATTGCATCTTCAATTTGCTTCATCAACTATTCTTTCTAATATGATTTTGTTCTATCGCAATTTAACAGGAAGGAGCTTTTAAGGGCTATTGATGTACGTCTTATTGCAGTTCAGCAGGACTTGGCAACAGCTTTTGCTCGTGCATCTGCTGCTGGTTTCAACCCTGACACTGTATCTGAACTTCAGCAATTTTCAGATCGGTTTGGTGCTTATCGTTTGAAGTAAGAACTCTAAAAATCCTTTTCATGAGAAATCCTCTCTCTCTCTCTCTCATTGTCTCATGTTGCTCCATGGGTGCATGCATTGACATGGTCTTGGTTGGGGCATTATGGTCAATGCCATCTTTTTGCTGTCACTTTTAAGTTTAACTGCATACTATAAGAGGTTAGATACCAAGTTTTTTCTTGTATTTAGTTGGTCCTGTTATGAAGACAATGTGACTTTAGGTTTGGTCTCAGCTTTATTGATTGACTACAAGTATAATTCACTACCTGATTAGGCTGGATGTCTAACCATAATGTTTTCATGGCAAGATGGTTTATAGTCCTTGTTGTGGGTCTAGCCCAGCTACTGTTCAGACTTGTCAACCTTTTGCCTTTTGTTATAATCATTAGAAGGTAAGATATCTAAACTTTGCCTGAATGGTACCTTGTTAAAACATCATCGAACTGCTAAGCTATTAGGAAAACGAAAGCTTAGCTTGTCAACCTTCAGGGAATACAGATGTCCGGAAATGGTATCTCTTGTGTATTGTTCTTTTACTTAATTTTCATCAACTAAACCAAAAATAGCCTGTTGTCCCCATGTAGGGTTAATTTTTAGATGACTGTCTTCCTTTTGATGGGCATGGAAGGTCCAAATAATATCCATGGTTATCTCCAAAGATCCCCAATGATGTCAATTGTTGCGAGTTAGAAAACTCACCCACCATCTTTTTCCCCTTTTTGTTTTCTTCTGAATATTTGGGTCACTGAGGGCATTGGGTTCTCCTGCTAAATGGATTATCTCGTGAAAAACGAGGAGGTAAAGGTTCAAATGGTTACTGGATAGCAGTAAGTACACCTGAGGAAATTTCTCATAATTGTAGACAGTGCTGTCATGTTGGGCCCCTCTTGGTAATAAGGGCAAGTCAAGTTTGCCTGGTTATCATCACATGTTGCTGATAGTATATGGCTGTTCTGTTTTTAAATTAAGTTTGCATATTGTCCTTATTGTCAAGGACAATTTGGGTATCTTAAATTAATGAGATATGGCGTACTTCCCTCCACTATGGAATCTGACCTAGTAATTTAGTTTAAAATATCTAAGATCCTGCTTAGGTAATTTATTTAGAGTATAAATAAGTCTATTCTATAACAGGTATGGCAGTTTGAGAATTTCAACTTTTTCGTACTTTCTTATCTTTACTTTACTATCAATATATTTTATTTATTTATTTTCCATAAGAAAATGGGTTTATTCTTATGTATTTCTATAACTTGGGCAGTGAGGCTTGCTCCAAATTCATATCACTGTGCCAGAGAAGACCAGAACTGATTAGCCCGTGGAGACCAGGTGCAGATGATCATGTGGTCAGGGCTTCATGGGGATCTGACATGTCAATCGATGACCCCAACGAAGACCAGGTCGGGTCCCATGTTAATAGTAGGCCCCACCAACCACCCAAGAAACACCAAGAGCAACAACTACAACCAAATGCTACGCAGACCCAGCACCACATAGACCAATCAAAGCCTGCCACATCTCAACAACCAAAACCCTCAAGTACTATTATACAGCAACGTTCCCAGAATGAGAACAAGGAAGAAGAGAAGAAAGAGGAGGAAGTGACTGAGTCACCACCACCTATCCAGACTGGTCAACATGTTAGGCGGCTAAGTGTGCAGGACAGAATTAATCTCTTTGAGAACAAACAGAAGGAGACTTCTTCTGGAGGCAAACCCCCTTCCATTGGCAAATCGGTAGAACTGAGAAGACTTTCATCTGATGTATCATCCGCGCCTGCAGTTGTTGAAAGGGCTGTATTAAGAAGATGGAGTGGTGCAAGTGACATGAGCATTGACTTGGGTAATGACAAAAAAGATAGCAGTACAGATAGCCCTTTGAGCACACCCTCTTCGTCTTCTGTGTCTCAGGGTAAAAGCAATCCCTTTCAAGGTTTATCTGGGGATAAGGAACAAAACGAAGAGAAGAGTTTGAGGGACAAGGTAAGTTCAGTTAAGGTTGAACCTAAGAGTGATCCTGGTAGAGTTGCTGATTCAGGGTTGAAAGATCACAGAGAAGTGCAAGTCCAGGTTGGTACTGGTTTGGGGAAAGAAGAGGATGTGGGGTTGAAGGAGCGGATAAATTGGAGGGATCAACCGGGTTCACAGAACAGCCAATATCGGGGTTTTACAGGTAAGCCAGAACAGATTGAGGTGGGTGATCAAGTTGTTACTCAGGAGAAGAAGGTTAATATTTCTTTAACAGGAGGAGAGAGGGGAGGTTCGGAGGTGCAGTCTAGAGGTTTTCCTGAGAGGGCTGGGATTGTTGGGGTTAAAACTAAACCCACTTCTCAGGCAGAGGGAGGAATTTCTGGAGATGCAGTGGGGGATGCCACATCTGAGGGTGAATTAAAGAGTAAAGTGGAGGCTCAAAGCAAAGAACAATTGATGATTCAATCTCGTATTAGGCCTCAAGGTCACTCCCGAAAGTTATCAGGGCAGTTTGAAGGTGGTTTTGGACCAAAACCTAAGGAGACTCTGTATAAAGGCAATGAAGGTGATCAGTTTACTCCTCAGCCACAGTGGAGGTCTTCTACTGGGGAAGTTGAGGAAGTGGGAAAGAAAGATTTGGGATCATCTGAGAAGCAAATAAGCAAAGTTGAGGATCCTGGAGTCCAGAGAATGAAGTTCAAGAAACAGGTTCCAGTGGGTCCTGAACAGACCAAGAAGTCACTGGGTAGGAGGGACGAAAGTGCTTCGGTTTATGCAAGTAACAAGTCAGCTCTTGGTAAGAAGGTTCCTGAGAGTGAAGAAAGTTTTAGTACCCCAACAATGCCGGTAGATCAATCTCAGAGAATAAGGCAGTCAAGGGGTAACCAGGAGCTCAATGATGAGTTAAAAATGAAGGCAAATGAACTTGAAAAGCTTTTTGCAGAGCACAAACTTCGAGTTCCAGGTGATCAATTCAGTTCTGCAAGACGAACCAAGCCTGCAGATGCGCAGATTGAACAAGAAACAAGCTCACAATACAATAAAACAGCTGTAGTAGATGCATCTCCTGCACAGATGCTTGACAAAAACTCAGCATCTGAACCAATGGGGAGTTTGAGTAACATGTCCAAATTCTATACTCCTCCGGCTAAGATGGCAGATAATCAGGATTATGCTGATACTATGACGCAGAATTTTTCTGGTATTAGTTTTTCGGATGATTCTAGAGGAAAATTTTATGAGAGGTACATGCAAAAGAGAGATGCAAAGCTGAGGGAAGAATGGGGTTCTAAGAGGGCAGAGAAGGAAGCCAAATTGAAGGCTATGCAGGATATCCTTGAGCAAAGTAGAGCTGAGATGAAGGCCAAATTTTCTGGTTCTGCTGATAGAGGGGATTCAGTGACTACTGCTCGTCGACGAGCAGAGAAAGTGAGGACATTCAATTTTCGATCACAGAGGGAGCAGGTATCTCCTATTGCAGTTATGTTTTCGGGAAATAAATGCTAAAATTCATAACTGGTACAATTGGATCTTCGTTTTAAGTTTTGGGAATCTCAATAACTTCTGATTGAATTATTTATTACTAATTTTGATAAGGTTATGCATTTGGCAGCATTCAATAAGTTCATTTCAGAGTGAAGAAGACGAAGATCTTTCTGAGGTTCCTGATCAGAAGTACTATGGACAGGATAGATCATTTAATGAGGCATCTTTAGTAGATGGTTCTTCTAGGATCTCCAACACTAAGAAGCTTTTGCCTAATAAAAATGTGTCTTTATCCACTCCCCGCACCACAGCAGTAGCAGTTCCTCGCTCAGCAGCGAAAGTTTCGAATGCCAGTTCTGGAAGACGAAGAGCACAATCTGAAAATCCTCTTGCACAATCAGTTCCTAACTTCTCTGATCTCAGAAAAGAAAATACAAAGCCCTCATTTGGAGCTGGTAAGATGAGTAGCCGTTCCCAGGTGAGAAACTATGCTCGGAGCAGGAGTAGCAATGAAGAGGTTGCTCTTGGCAAGGATGACCAGCCTCGACGGTCTCAGTCCCTTAGGAAAAGCTCTGCTGGTCCTGTAGAATTTTCTGATTTGTCTGCCGTGAACTCTGATGGCATTGTTTTAGCACCTTTGAAATTTGATAAAGAGCAGAAGAATGTGGAAGCAAAGCCTTTCCTCAGGAAAGGTAATGGCATAGGTCCTGGTGGTGGAGTAAATGTTGCAAAGTTCAAAGCATCAGGGGCATCTGAGACTTCAAAAGATGATGACGAGTCTGATGAGCAAACATTTGAAGTGGATGATTCCATGGATATGTCTAAAGAAGATGAAGAGGATGAGCTTGAAAATATGGTGGTTGAAAATTCTGCTGACGTGGAAAATGGAAGGTCAAGGCTGAGCCAGGAATCTGATAAGTTGGATAACTCTGGATCAGAGAATGGTGATTCTCTGAGGTCTCTTTCTCAGGTTGACCCGACAACAGTTGCTGAATTGCCTGCTGCAGTGCCCATTAGATTCCATGCTGCAGCATCCCTGCAGGATTCTCCTGGAGAAAGCCCTGTATCTTGGAATTCACGTTTACATCATCCATTTTCTTATCCCCATGAGACTTCAGATATTGACGCTTCACTGGATTCCCCCATTGGGAGCCCTGCATCTTGGAATTCTCACTCACTTGTTCAGACAGAGGTGGATGCTGCTCGAATGAGAAAGAAGTGGGGTAGTGCTCAGAAACCTTTTCTTGTTGCGAACGCAACCCATAACCAGTCACGTAGGGATGTGACAAAAGGGTTCAAAAGGTTGTTGAAATTTGGAAGGAAAAGCCGTGGGACAGACAGTTTGATGGACTGGATCTCCGCAACAACTTCCGAAGGAGATGATGACACAGAGGATGGGAGAGATCCTGCCAATCGATCATCAGAAGACTTGAGGAAGTCAAGGATGGGATTTTCGCAAGGCCACCCTTCTGATGATGGCTTCAATGAAAGCGAGTTGTTCAGTGATCAGGGTAAGTTCCAAACTCATTTGCAGTTTATAAATGAGTGTTTTTCAAAGAAAACAAACTTAATTGTGCAGTTTTCGAAATTTATGATACATTCGCACAAGTTTTAAATCTGTTTTTGGCTTGCTATTTGACCTTGGTGAAGCTGTTTCTCTTTTGTTTTGGTTGCAATTTCTCCATCTCCATTTCTTTTAACTTATATGCTAACCTGATTTTATAGCTAAGTTATTAATTGTCTCTTGCAGCTCAATCCTTACATAGTTCTATTCCAGCACCACCAGCAAACTTCAAACTTAGAGAAGACCATATGTCAGGAAGCTCCATAAAAGGTGACTCCTTATTAATGTTAATAATTTAGTTATCTGATGCTTTTTGTGCAAGTAAAACTAGTCTGTTCGTGTTGAATACATAGTCTTTATTTGCAATGGTACTTAAGCTGGAATTATATCGCAGCACCACGTTCATTCTTTTCACTCTCAACATTTCGAAGCAAGGGTAGTGACTCCAAGCCTAGATGAATTTCACTCTGAGGAAAGTCCACGAGGAATCATCTTAAAGAGTAGGGTGTAAAGAAAAAAAAATTATAAGATACAATTGCTTGAGGTAGGCATGATACAGTGAACAGTATAATTCTAAAATGGGACTTGTAAATTTTCTTGGAAGTCATGAGGCCTGCCTCATGATCTAGTCAAGTAATTTTCTATAGTTGTGTCGAGATATGATGTATATTGTATTGAAGAAATCGCCTATTGGCAATTTGGCATAATGTCATTGTGATTTTGGTAGTCCAGAGGCATTCTTTTTTTGTCATTTTTCATTTGCTCTCTTGCCCTATGATGTATATCAAAAAACTCAACTCTTTGTTAAAATCAGAATTATTGACAATGCGGAGTAACAGCTATGTTAAAGAAAGCCACTTTTTTCTGGGAGGAAATCTTTGTTCCTTTTTACTTCTGCTACCATGACAATTTGCCATGGATGGATCAGTTTCTCATATCCTACCGTTATAGGTGTAACTCCATTTTTCAGACTCGTAGATTTTTTCTTCATTAATAGAAAAACTTGTCCCAGCATAATGCTTTTGTTCAGTTTTTGGTAACCATTTAACAGTAGTACACTGAGACAGAATCAAACATATCGGGGCAAATAAGAAAGAAATTTCCAATGGTCAAGAATTTGTATTAACCATTGCTCCTTTTTGCCTTGGCCTCCCTCAGTCTGCACAATTTAATACCAGAATATATGCCGGACATGTGCTTTTGAGGTTATTATTAATTAAGATTGTTGTCTGGTCAACAAAACTTCATGGTGTTTATTGTGTCTGATGGTAAGTTCATGACAAATGGAGAAGCCTGGTTTCCCAGCAATGATTTCATGACGTACGGACACTGTATCAGATAGGGAGAGACCTGTTCTTGTGTTTGAAATTATGTCTCATTTACATATTTTTGTTCTCCCATGACATGATCAAAACTCAGATTGACCCCACAATTCTACAAGAAAAAACAACCACTAGAGTCGTTGTCCTAAACAGAGAGTAATGATAAATTATTTGATTGGAATTGGATAGCCAGTAGCCACCCTTCAATATAAAAAGTTTGAAACAAGATTATGAACAGTTAAAAATTACCTAACCTTCTCGTTTTTAATTGAAATACAACCTTAATTTGTATTGCATGCCGGCCTGGCCTGGCAGAGGTATATATTTTTCAGTTTTTACAGTTATATCAATGAATCTGTTATCCATTCATGATGAACTTCTTAGAAAAGACAAAATCTGCCAACAGGTTATTAAATTTTATTACCCTTGAATACTTAACCAGTTTGGGTCGGCTTCTTTTTGTCATTCTGCTTGATCTTAAGTAAATCTACGTTGTTTCTCTTTGTCTTACTTAAATCGTTGAACTGTATGGATTTTTCTTCTTTTTTAAATGGCACCAGGAAGTAGGAACCCTTAAAAAACTAAATTTAGACAACTTTGAATTAGCAAGTTCATGATCATTCTGATAAAAGACAAGCGGAACAAGCAAAGTTCGTTGACTCCTAGGAATTCAACACTTTATTTGGAGAGTTCGGACAGCTTCTCCTAAAGTAGAACCTTGTCATGTTCTCCGTAAATTTTTGAAATGCCTTGTTCTTCATTTCATTTTTCCTTTTCTCCAGTATCTTTTATTTTTTAATCTCTTTCAATGGCTGATTATTCCTCCTTCGAAATCGACTACTCCTCCTCCTTAAACTTCAACCAACAGCAACGCCAACGCCATAACACGCCTGCTAATTCCAGCTATGCCTCAAATTCTTTCACCCCACTTCACTCCGGCCGCCGAATGCCCCGCACCACTCCAAGGCGGCTCCGCCACCGGACTCGTACCCCCACCACCCCATTTGGCACCGATGATGACATGTCATGGCAGAGTGAAGTTTCATGGCAGTTTGAGCCTTCAGGTTGGCGTGATAACCACAATTTGGGTGTAGCCCTTAGTCCATGGGCGGCCTCAAGCACTTCCTCAACAAACAGTCAATCAATTCGTCAACGTTCAGCCAGTGAATATTACTTTTCTCGCACTTCTGGAGGGTTAAGAAGCATTACAAATTCCTACTATGAGTTTTCAGGGTATGGGGCTGTGCCTACAGGAGGGAGGCTTGAACTTCAAAGCTATGTCGCTAGAGATAATGATGGTTCATCACATTTTCATCTGGTGGATAATCATAGTAAGTCTCATCATGAGATGATTTCGAGGCTGGATACTATAAGAGAAGGAAGCGGTAGATATAGTACTACTAGTCCTTTGGCTGATGAGGATGAGCTTAGCAATATAGATTATGACACTCCTGAAGATGTTGAGAGACAAATAAGGCTATTACAGACTGATCCTAATCGCCATTCGAGTGTTGGTTCGCGTTGGTTTTCTTCACAGGCCTTTACGGATGATGAGGATGATGTTTCTCTTGGAGGCCATCATCATCATGGTCATGGTCGACTATCACATGATCATGGTGGTCATGATGGGCATGGGATGAGGCACAAGGTGGACAATAATCTTGATGCAGTAATGCAGCAAGAGCTTCATTATGATGGTGGCGGTCATCATATGTATGATGACCTTGGCCTGTCATCACTAGATTTCAGTGCAGATGATAATGCAGGGCATGGTCATGGCCATAGATTATCACACCATAGTGTTCACAATAGCCTCGGGGGGCATAATCAGATGAGGCACAAGGTGGACGGTCTTGATCAGAAGTTGCATCAAGGACATCATGGTCATGATGACAAGTCTTGGAAATCAGCGAGCCATGATCAATTTGGTGGTGATCATAAGTATGATGATGATCACTTTGTTTCAGCACAGGATTTCAATGGAGATGATGATGAGGAGGAGGAGGAGGAAGATGAAGAACCACCAAGGCCCGTTAGTTTGTTTAGTTTGTTCAAGTATTCAACAAAATTTGATATGTTCCTTGTGATTTTGGGTTGTTTGGGTGCCCTCATTAATGGGGGTTCACTTCCTTGGTATTCTTACTTTTTTGGTACTTTTGTGAACAAGATTGCTCGAGAATCAAAATCTGACAAAATCCAGATGATGAAGGATGTAGAGCAGGTAAGATTTCAAACCATAATTCTTATATGATTTATATGCAATTTTCAAACAATCATGCATAGAAACTCTCATGTTTTTTTCTTTCTATATTTATCTTCAGATATGTATATTTATGTCTGGCTTGGCTGCAATAGTGGTGGTTGGAGCATACTTAGGTAATAACAACATAAACACTTATCTATATTCCTTATCTTCTTTGTTCTTCATAGTATTAGAAATGATTTTTCATCAACAAATGCCAGAAATTACGTGCTGGAGGCTGGTTGGGGAACGATCGGCTCAACGAATTAGAACAATGTACTTGAGAGCAGTTTTGAGACAGGACATCAGCTTTTTTGACACAGAAGTCAGCACAGGTGACATTATGCATGGTGTTTCAAGTGATGTCGCTCAAATCCAAGAAGTTATGGGAGAAAAGGTTATCCCTTGATTCAATTTGCATCCAAATTTTACTTTGCAATCTGTTCATGCATTTCATTTGTCTTTAAACTCTGAAACATTCTAGAAACTAGCACTGATGGTGTATTGAACTATAATTTGCAGATGGCACATTTTATTCACCATGTATGCACCTTCATATGCGGTTATGTAGTTGGGTTTTTACGGTCATGGAAAGTGTCACTAGTAGTTTTTTCTGTTACCCCATTAATGATGTTCTGCGGTATTGCTTATAAGGCTATTTATGGTGGTCTTGCTGCAAAGGAAGAGGTAAAAACTACCATTACCAGAAACTTTCCCAATGTCATCATATTTAAATGTTTGCTAAGAAGGTTCATATTTTTGGACTGCAGGCTTCTTATAGGAGAGCTGGTACCATTGCAGAACAAGCAATAAGTTCAATTACAACAGTATTTTCTTTTGTTGCTGAGGATAATTTGGCTGCAAGATATGCTGAATCATTGGCCAAATCAACTCCTCTTGGGGCAAAGCTTGGGTTTGCCAAGGGTGCAGGAATGGGGGTCATTTATTTAGTCACATACTCAACATGGGCATTGGCTTTTTGGTATGGTTCACTCTTGGTTGCTAGAGGAGAGATCTCCGGTGGGGATGCAATTGCTTGCTTCTTTGGTGTCAATGTGGGGGGAAGGTAATATACACCTAAAACAATTTGCTCGCGAAGTATTCTGATTTCAAATATGTTTCCCTTTGAATATTTCATTTCACTCCAATCAATGGAAGTAACACAATGTTGCCTTGAACCTTTTTTTTTCAGGGGCTTGGCATTGTCATTGACATATTTTGCTCAATTTTCTCAAGGCACTGTTGCAGCAGGTCGAGTGTTTGATATTATAGACAGGGTTCCGGACATAGATCCTTATAACCCTGAGGGAAGGGTATTGTCTAATGTCAAAGGAAGAATAGAGTTTAACAATGTCACTTTTGCTTATCCATCTCGTCCTGACACTACAATTCTCAGAGCTCTTAATCTAGTTTTTCGATCATCTAAGACTTTCGCATTGGTTGGAGTCAGTGGAGGTGGCAAGTCCACCATCTTTGCTCTCATTGAGAGGTTCTATGATCCTGAAAAAGGTAGGCTCATTGATAGTCTCAATTCTAATAGTTTAATTCAGCTTTAATTTAGTTCCTAAAACTTGACTAGGTGTTTTAACTTGTAGGAACTGTCACTTTGGATGGCTATGATTTAAGGACACTGCAAGTGAAATGGCTAAGAAGGCAGATTGGTATGGTTGGTCAGGAGCCAGTTCTCTTTGGTACCAGCATTTTGGAAAATGTCATGATGGGCAAAGAGAATGCTACTAAAAAAGAAGCAGTCGCGGCGTGTGTTGCTGCCAATTGCCATAACTTTATCTATGATCTTCCTCAGGGATATGATACTCAGGTCAGCAACCAAAACATTGACATCCATATATATAACTTTTAGCCCAAGGAAAAATGCTGATATCACTAACATGATATTTTGCCTTTGAAAATGACTTGCAGGTTGGAGCAAAGGGAACTCAGTTATCAGGTGGTCAAAAGCAGCGAATTGCTCTAGCTCGTGCCTTAATTAAAGATCCTAGAATCCTTCTCTTAGATGAGCCTACTAGTGCCCTGGACCCCGAATCCGAGGCAGTTGTGCAACAAGCCATTGACAAGATTTCTAAGGGCAGAACAACAATTGTTATTGCTCATAGGCTGGCAACAGTGAGAAATTCCAATACTATTTTTGTTCTTGATCAGGGTTCAGTTGTTGAGACTGGTAACCATCAGCAGCTGATGGAAAAAGCAGGGGCCTACTATAATCTTGTCAAGCTTGCTTCTGAGGGAGTTTCAAATTCAAACCCAACACCCAATGAGAAAATCACTCAAAAGGGCTTTGAATTTTCTACATATGTGAAATCAGCTTATGAAGTATCAAGATCTCCATATTCATACGAAATTTCAAAGTCAAAGGACTTAAAATCCATTCAAGAAGTTGATCAAGTAGATGAGCAAGTACAACAAAGGCCAAAGCCTAGAGATTTTCAAATGTCAAAGATATGGAGTCTTCAGAAACCAGAACTCATCACACTTTTACTAGGTTTCCTATTAGCTATCCTTGCAGGCGCCATTCTCTCCATATTTCCTTTGCTTTTAGGCAAAGCTCTTAATGCTTACTTTGATGACACTCCAAGTCACTTGAAAAGCGATGTTGCAAAACTCTCTATAGTTCTTGCTGGGCTAGGCTTCGGGTGTATGATAGCAATGACAGGACAACAAGGTTTCTGTGGTTTGGCTGGAACAAAACTCACATTAAGGGTAAGGGACCTCTTATTTCGCTCCATACTAAGACAAGAACCCGGTTGGTTCGATTTTGACAACAATTCCCCAGGAGTTCTTGCTTCAAGACTCTCCCTTGATTGTCTCAGCTTCCGGTCAGTCCTTGGGGATCGTTATTCGGTGTTGCTAATGGGTGTTAGTTCAGCCGCCGTGGGGCTTGGCGTCTCACTTTATTATGAATGGAGATTAGCCCTTGTTGCTGCTGCTGTTACCCCTTTTACTTTAGGTGCAAGCTACTTGAATTTGATTATTAATATTGGACCAAAGTTGGATAATGATGCTTATGCCAAGGCTAGCAATATTGCTTCTGGTGCAGTTTCAAATATAAGGACAGTGACAACATTTTCTGCTCAAGAAGAGATTGTTAAGTCCTTTGATAAAGCATTATCAGAGCCAAGGAAACAATCAGTGAAAAGGTCACAACTTCTAGGCCTAACACTTGGTTTTTCTCAAGGTGCTATGTATGGTGCTTATACTTTGACACTTTGGGTTGGTGCCTATTTAGTAAAACAAAGCAAGACAGATTTTGGTAATGTGTATATAATCTTTCTCATTCTTGTCTTAAGTTCATTCTCAGTTGGACAACTAGCTGGCCTTGCACCTGATACAACCATGGCTGCCACTGCAATTCCTGCTGTTTTCGACATCATTAATCGTAGGCCATTGATTGGTAACTTCCGGGACAAGGGAAGAAAAATTGAACGGTCCGAATTATGGGATATTGAATTGAAAATGGTGACATTTGCTTATCCATCTAGACCTCAATTGGTTGTGTTAAGGGACTTTTGCTTGAAAATCAAGGGTGGTAGCATGGTGGCATTGGTTGGTCCAAGTGGGTCAGGGAAATCAACAGTGGTATGGTTGGTCCAAAGATTTTATGATCCAAATGAAGGGAAGTTGATGATGGGTGGCATTGATTTGAGGGACATGAATCTGAAATGGTTAAGGAGACAAATAGCTTTGGTGGGTCAAGAGCCTGCTCTTTTTGGTGGAAGTATAAGGGAGAATATTGCATTTGGGAACCCAAATGCAACATGGGGTGAGATTGAAGAAGCTGCAAAAGAAGCTTATATCCACAAGTTCATTTGTAGTCTCCCCGATGGCTATGACACTCAGGTATTTAATCCCAACTTAACCCATTCTATTCCTTCAATTTGCCTTAGATTAATATATAAACACATGTTAGAAATTGATCAATTAACTCCAATTTTCTTATTCTGATAAAGGAGATTCGAATCTTACTCTTTGAATAGACAATCATATATTGACCGTCAAACCAAATTTGGGCACATTAAGAGCCATACTTCACTTACAAGTAACTTTTTCCTTTTGGGTCTTTGGTGTAGGTTGGGGAGAGTGGGGTGCAGCTATCAGGGGGTCAAAAGCAAAGGATTGCCATAGCCAGGGCCATATTGAAGCAATCAATGGTGTTGCTGCTAGATGAAGCAAGCAGTGCCCTGGACTTGGAATCAGAAAGGCACATCCAAAATGCAGTAAGGAAGGTTTCGAAGCGGGCCACAACAATTATAGTAGCCCACAGGCTTTCTACGATTCGAGAGGCCAATATGATAGCTGTGGTGAAAGATGGTGCGGTTGTTGAGTATGGTAGCCATGATACACTTTTGGCATCTCATGTCGACGGTGTCTATGCTAGCTTGGTTCGGGCTGAAAGAGAAGCCCATGCCTTTGCTTAAAGTTGATCCCATTTTGATGGGTTTTTATGCCCATTTTGAGCCTATTCTTGGCCCATTAATAGGTCATTCAATTAAGAGCTTTTAGGCCTAATGAGTCATGACCCATGACTAAATATCTTGATGTAGAATGGTCAATTGGTCAATCCCCATTTTTTCTTTCTTTTTTTTTGGTACCGAATCCCCATTTTTTCTGTTATATAGACCTCAAAACAAATTGGATGTTGAAAATTAAAAAAGGGTTACTGATTTGATTAGTGTATTGAGTTACTTAAATTGCAAGTAATTAGAATGTATTAATAATGGAAAAAGAAGAATGAAAGTGTCATTTTTACACTTCTCACTAGCCTTAAATGGCATTGAATTTTCAAGGCTTATAATTATGACATGGAATTATATTTAGAATTTGGTTAGATGGTTTTCTTCAACCCCCACCTATCCACAGATAATGCACACCTAAAATTAGAGGAAATTCAATCCCTGTGAACTTATGTAAAGACTAAGCTATTACAAATTCAAGAAAACCCCTTCCCCAACTATAAGAAAAGGTAAAAATATAATCACAAAAAGGTATGAGAGACATTATGATAGTTACAACAATGGAGGCAATCAAACAATTATGCCCTTTTTTTTCTTTTGGTTGAAATAAACACATTTTAAATTATAAAACCATTTTAGTAGACAAATTGAGGATGAAATAAAAGGAGTGTTTTTGAAGGGAAATCTTTAATTTGCTAACAAAAGGTAAAATTTGTAAAGGAAAAGATGACAAGTATCTATGATTATACATCATGGTGATTTAGGATTTAGCATTATTCAAGCGTGGGTGGTCATAATCAAGTGATAAAGTCTTAATGGGCACCTAATTTCAATTATCCAACACCAAAAGTTTCGGTCCATTAGTAGAATAAAACTTTTGGCATTGGCAATTAAGAAGAAGAAGACATTTGGAATACCCCCTCTAACCTTCCATTTAAAACTCCATTCCTTCTACTTCTAAAAGGAAATCCGACCATGAATTTGACCCACATCAAGTTTACTAAGATACCCATTGGGTATAATGGAAGTAGTAATCAAAAGAAGGGATTTCAGAGGGGCATGGGAGTCATTGTGTTTCAAATATAAAGAATGGCACCAAAGTTGAAAATTCTCACACGAAAACATGTCTCTTGGCTTTTAAGCCAAGTCGAGATGATGTTTACGTGCCTGGCATGCAAAGCTTTAGAGAGTTTGCAACAATGGCGCCCACTTCACCCCAAAAGTCCCTCACTCTGCTGAAACTGTAGCCTTACGTGAAAGAAATTTTCACTTTCCATAGAAAAAACCTGTTCCCCTGTTCAGGATTTTTCTTGTGCAACTTTTTTTTCACCTGGAATTCCTCAACTCTTCATCAGGTTCTTGATTTACTTGCATTCTCGATATAGTAAAACTAGATGTTATTTTATCAGCTAACATTTTCTGGATTTGGGTGGTTGAAACAGGGGAAAGCTCTCATAAAATATTCCAGGCTGGAGAATTCAAACCCTGGAAAAGAAGAAAGAGATCATAAATGGCTTCACTTGTACCAGGAGTGCTAATTAAACTTCTTCAGAGTATAAATTCCAACGTAAAAGTTCGAGGGGAATATCGATCCGTACTTCTCCAAGTAATAAGCATTGTTCCAGCTTTAACAGGATCAGAGTTATGGCCAAACCAAGGTTTCTTCATTAAAGTCTCCGATTCCTCGCATTCAACATATGTTTCCTTGTCACAGGAAGACAACGAGTTAATCTTGAACAATAAACTGCAACTGGGTCAGTTCTTTTATGTCGAGAAAGTAGAAGCAGGAACCCCTGTTCCTATTCTTGTCGGAGTCAGGCCAGTTCCGGGACGAAATCCATTTATAGGAAACCCGAAGGATTTGATGCAGATGTTAGTCCCATCGGAGAGTCCGGTGGCGCCGGTTGATAATAATAATAATGAAGAAAAGATTAATAATGGTTCAAAATCAAAGGAGTTGGTGGATTTTAATAAAGACGAAAGCCCCAGACAGAAAATCGTTATCAAGGAGGAAAAAGCAGTTGTTGCATCAAGATATATGCAGGGTGTTTCGCCATCATCAAATTATAAAGCAAGTGGACCAGATTCAAATAGTAATTGTGTGAAAATCACTGAGAATGAGAATGGTGGAACAGGTAAAAAGACCAAAAGCAAGCAACAACAACAAGAGCCTAAAGGTCAGGTAAGATTCTTGTTCCCTTTTACAGATAGTAACGAAAATTCCATTTAGTGACAAACTATATATGACTTATGAGTATTAGCATTATTACAGGCACGCCCGGCAACTCCTTCTCGCAGTCGGCCGGCGCCGGAGACAGCAGTATCAAAGCCGGAGATTGTTGCTTCTAACACCAAAGAAACCATGGTGACACAAAAGAGCACGGTTGTTAAACGGTCCTTAATTAAACAGGAAAATATGAACTCGAATGGTTTGGTGACAAACAAAGAAAAGAACAATATTTCTGAAACAGGTTCATGGAATTCCCTGCCAGCCTGTCTCTTGAAGCCAGGAAAGGTATATATAATATACCAATAGAGATTCTTGAATGAAAATGGTTTGACATGATCATGATTCTTATTATTCATATATTTTCATCATAGGGAATGGTTAGAAGAAGACATTTAGCTTCTTTGGTTGCAGCAGAGGCTCAAAGGGAAGCATCAATGGCTACAAATCTTGTCAAGTGTTTAAGGTAAGTACATTTTTTATTTTTTTTGTCAATACAAAATATTTTATGAGTTTTCTAACTTTTGTTCTATTTGGTAGCAGCATGTTTTCTGATCTATGTTCCTCTGCCTCGCCGGAAAACCCCCACCATTCCCTCACCAAATTCGTCACCCTCCAACAGTTAATTGACCAAAAAAGCATCCCAACACATCTAAAAGATAAACCACTTCATTTATCTCTTATTCCATCTTTTCAAGACACAGAAAAGTCTAACAAAAGGAAAGGTCTAACTCTAACCCATGAAAAAAGTACATTGAAGTCCCCAAATCCTTCAATTCAAGTAAGTGGAGCTGAAAAGTTAGAATGGGCCAAAGGAGATGGTTCCAAAGAGATCAAAGAACTGAGGGAAATGTTGGTGCATGAAACAAGAACTTGGTTTCTGAAATTTTTAGAAGTAGCATTGGATGTTGGATTTCAGGTTGGTAGCCAAGAAAAGAAAGGGAAAAGCGCTGCAGCAGGGCGAGGGATGGAACAGGACAACCAAATTGCTGTCACATTGTCACAACTCAAATATGCAAATGAGTGGTTGGATAAAGTAAGGAGCAATTTGAGCTCAGATAACAATGGCTTGATTGAAACTGTTGAACGGTTGAAACAAAAAGTTTATGCTTGTCTTCTTAGCCATGTCGAATCAGCAGCTTCAGCTCTTGAGAATCGATCTTGATTGCAGTTTGACTCAGATTGATTTTACAATGTTGTTTGTCACCTAATGTTTATAATGTTTGTAATAACTTAAAAAGTATTTAAGATATGATACTGATTTTTCTGGATGACTTGAGCCAAAAAAAAAATTATAGACAAGTTTGGCCATATCATATTGTGCTTGTTTTGTCAGAAAACTTATGAATGTTAGTCAATTAACTTCAATCCACAGTAATTTTTTTTGGCCTCTAATCCACAGTACTTAATCAAACATATTTAACCCTTAAAAAAAAGGGTATAATTAAATTCTAAATTTCGAGTTTCAAAAGGAAGGAAACGAAGAGAATCACCTTCAAGTCAATGAGGGCTGCTTGAAATTTGCAATTCTTGAGAGGATTAAGATGAAAAGCCGGTAACGATATCAGAATGTAAGGATTAAGAAAGCCTCATGGATGCAGCCTTGTGCTTAAGTAAGAAAGAGTGTCCAAACTGGAGAAGCAGGGCACATGCAAAATTTGTCAGATTTTTTTTGGTCTGATAGCTTTAGCATGTGCCCTGCTTCTCCAGCATGGCTTACCCTCTCTCAATCTCCCCATTTGGTTGCCAAAATTCTGATACAAAGACACTGATAAAACACCTATCTACTTAAATCTTATAGAATCTTATCACTAGACCATGGAAATTAAGCATGATTTATAAGCTGTGAGAAAGGGAGTAATTGGATTGGATATTAAGAGACATTGGGGTAGAGTTAAAATGTAGGACAAAAGCTATCCAAGTGTAATAAGCTGGCAAAGATTCGGTAAGGGAGAATGGCAAACAATATATTATTGGTGGACAGAGTGGTTGGTCACTTGGGGGTCTTGTGGGTTTACTTATATTTAATAAGCTTTTGATATTAATGTTTTATTTTTTGGCCTAAAGCTCAAAGCATGTTGAACAAAACAGGATTTTGGTTACCTGACTGTTGAAGTTTGGGTGCCAAAATGCGGGATAATCGCAGTGGCAAGGGCTACCATTGCCCTTTTAGGCAGAAATGGGGTCTACATTTGAAGTCACATATCCAAGTTTTTGGCAGACCAACCACCGCACATGATTAGATCACAAGAACTCAAAATCTAGACCCCAACTTGTCAAGAATGGATTTTGGTTTTTGGATTAGCCTTGAACTCAGAAAACTGTTCAATTTTATAGCCCCTAAGTTAAAAAAAAAAAATACTATTTTCATTATAATATTGTCTGGTATAAGGGTGTTTCCCCACCTTCATTTAGTTTTTATAAGGCAAACCTTCCAGCCAGGTTTTCACATATGATTTCTAATTGCCAAGGCTCTAATTTATTCAGGATTATAAGATGAGAAAAACTTGTTCTATTCTGCACATATCAAACAAACCTCAATTGACTCTCTATAATCCATATGCATGCAACAAAATGCTTTTTCCTAGTGCTTGTCATTTTCTAGGGGCTTGAACTCTGAAAAGGCAGGCATTATCATTTTTAGCATTATTATTATTATAATAATCTCAAGGTATAAGTTGAAGAAAATTATGCACTGTTGATGAGAACAGAATTGGTTTCATTGATTTTTTTCTGAGGTTTATTACAGTATACTTTTATAATGTGTACATAGTGACATGGGATTACATATCTTTGAAACCCCGTCACCTCGAATCATCTCAGTAATTACTGCTGACGCCATGGGTTTAGTTTGGCCAAGGGCTATATTTTCCACTATATATATAAAAAAAAATTACAAGGTTATAGCAGTTATGGAGATCCCTATAATGCCTCTCTATCAAAGGTCAACAACATATCTTCATTAGATTTTACTATAATCAAGATATGGGAAACTTTAGCATTAGACATAGGCAAAATATGTGGAGTTTCATCATAAGTAACCAATATCTAAGGAGATATGCAATAGTTGTGACACTCAAATTTTGTTTTAAAGACATGGGAATTGACTTGATTGTGATAGCAGCATTAATTATTCTGATTCTGGTCAACCAATGAAAAAAAGGGACTGAGAGTCTCACAACAGCGGAAAAAGAAACAAAAAAATTCGGTCATAAACTAATAATTTGTACAATTCATTTTGTATGAAAAAAATGACCTGAAGAAAACTGATCCACCATTCAAAGGAAAACTTTGACTTACTTCATGCAACAAGTTGGTACATAAATTCTATTACCATCCACACATCATATTCCTTACAGAAATAAGGGTTTTAAGATCAATCACTATAATAAGGACCCATTTCCTCCCTAACCACTATGAACAAATCAAAACCAAAATCATTAATATAGGTTCATTGTCAATGTGATTAAGAGCCAAAAAGGAAAATAATAATTCATAGCTAAGTTTCTATTATCAACTCAATGTTGCTATGTGTTGTATTTAGAAAACGATGCATCAAAACCTGCAAATAGGGTCAATCAAGTGAGGCCTTCTAAATTAGTACTATGATGATTCTCCTATCAGCAATTCTGTAGCTAGCAATTGATAGAATCTTGCAAGTGGCATGTGTCATTGTCGAACAACATTTTTTTCTTATACAATTCTACTTGCTTATAGATCCAATAGTACTACATACTTCCATTGCCCTTCTCCCTACAAAACAAACATTAGTCTAATTATTACACTGTAAATTCGAAATATATAATATAAGCCTTCTAATAAAGGCTCAACAACCTTTGACAGAAGAGGTAAGTGCAGGCCAATTTTTAAATGGCGTTTAAAAATTTATTCTTATCTTGTTTAAATTTAAAGCATTACATCCCAATTTAACATAACATGTATTACTTCTCAAAAAAGCATAACATGTGTTAAAAAAAAAGCCCAATTTAACAAGTATGAAACACAATTTTGACGGCTAGCAGGAAAACAAATTATAGCCCAAATTAACAATAAAAAAGAAAATTACTAAACCCTAGACCTAAACCCTGAACGCCTGATAGAAACAAGATCAAATTTAAGTAATCAACTAACAACTTACTCAGTTTCAGTAAAACTATAACTCTAGTATTTTACAGTTCTTTACTCTAAAAAAAGTATTTTACAGTTCTTATTCTTCTTTCTTTCGTTAACTCTAGTATTTTGCAGTTCTTATTCTTCTTTCTTTCGTTACCTTTGCTACCATTATTCTCTCAAAGAGCGATTTTCTTGTTAGAATTTTAGTGGCAGAGGATATTAATTATAAGCGAAGAAGACGAAAGCGGGCTAAGATAGCCCTCAAGAGGGAGAAGAAAGGATGAAAGAACAATGCTGTTTGATTCCTGGAACCCCAACAAAGCCAGAAAGGCCACAAACCAGAAAAGGGTTGAGTTGGACTGGTTTGGAAGAGGAACACAATGAGGAGAAACACAGTGAGGAAGGGAGTTGTACTTTTAATGGGATCGAAAGCTCTGAGTTCTCCATAGATTTGAATAAACCTGCTTGTAGTTGGGGAGACAATAATGCTGAAAGTTCTCATGAGACTCAAGCCGCATGTTTAGTTTCCAGTGGAGTATCAAGTGAGGTTCCCTCCATGAAATTCATCATTGATTATGGGACTAAAGCCTCGGAGGCATATGCAGACACTATTGATTTTGTTCCAAGTAATTTTCTAATTTATGTGGTATTGTATCACTATTTTTGTTATTGGAATTTGAACTGATTTGGTGATTGATTTGGGTTCAGATGATGCAATAATGCCAGAGAAATGGGAGGAAATTCACACTAAGGAACTAAGTGAAAAAGTAACATCAAAATTTGATTTTGTTCAAGGTAATTTTCTAATTTGTGTTGCATCGTATCCATATTTTCTTATTATTAGAATTGGAACTCTTTTACGAGTTCTTGTCTGATATGTTGACTTGTTGATGGGTTTAGATGAGGTAATGCAAGAGAATTGCGATGGAATTCACATTAAGGAACCAGATTATAGTGAAAGATTAAGCTCAAAACTCAATTTTGTTCCAGGTAATTTTCTAATTTATGTTAGTATTGTATCACTTGGAATTTGAACCATATTCTTTAAATGCGAGTTGTGAGTTCTTGAGTTGGATTTTTATGTTGATTTGGATTTTTACGAGTTATTGTCTAATATTGCATATTGTTGTGTTGATTTGGATTCAGATGATGCAGTAATGCAAGAGCAAGAGAATGAGGAAATTCAGGTGAAAACAACTAGGAAATTGAAACGGAAGAGATATACGCCAAAGGTTGTGATTGATGATAAACTAACACCGAAGCCACCACCAAAACCAAAGAAATTACCAAAATTACCAAAGTCTGCAGCTCCGAAGGAAAAGAAACCACGAACTCGTAAGACTCCAGAACCGCAAATTCCAGCGACACCAAAGCAAACAAAGGAAAAGAAATGCTTGGATTTTCAATCCCAACATTTGAAGGAGGCTAATCTCCACGTTTTGGAAGAGGCTAATCTACCCAATTTGGAATTTCAATCACAGCATTTGGAGGCTAAGGATTTCCAGTCCGAGCAATTTCCTGTCAAACCAAATATCAAGGGACAAAGGTCAAAAAGGAGGAGAAGATTGCATTTGTTTAATTTAATATTTGATATGCATGAGATAGAAAGGAGGAATTGCAAGGAGAGCAACACAAGATCAAGATCAAGGAGGAGGAGAAGATTGAATTTGTTTAATTTAATAATTGATATGCCTATCAGATGGAGTGGTAGGAAAAAAAGGTCGCCAATTAGGCCGGTAAGACCGTTGTCATCTATCAATTGGAGATGGAGTGGTAGGAAAAAGAGGTCCCCATTGAATAGGCGGGTAAGAAAACTCGCTTTTCTTGTTTGATCTCTAACTATTTTTTGGAATGCATATATATTGAAAGTTTAAACAAGGATGACAAGTACTTAACAAGTACTTACATATTGCACTCCATATTAAAAGTTTAAGCAAGGATGACAAGGATGACAAGTACTTACATATTGCACATATTGTCCAAATTGCACATATTGTCCAAATTTGAATGTATAGTACTATGGAATTCCACTTAGTTATGCTAAATTTTCTTTATTTATTAATGATAATATATTGCAGGTAAAAGATTTAAATGCTTTAGTCAATTATTCAATGACGGAAGCCCCTCCTTCAAGAATAGAGATGGAAGCCCCTACCTTAGGAACTTTAGGAACAGAGACGGAAGCCCCTCCTTCAAGAATAGAGATGGAAGCCCCTACTTTAGGAACAGAGATAGAAACCCTTGATTTTGCAATAAGGTCCAAGGAAATTGCAAAAGAGTTATGCACAAGGAGGTTTGAAGAAGATATGGAAATCGCAGATGAGTTTTGTACTCCATGCAAAAGTAGTACAACCAAACCAAAAGGACCAAAAGGTATATATATATAAATCTGGAGGAAAAAAAAATATAGTTTCTCTATATTCTTGAGTTAACATAATTAAATAAATTAATGCATTCAATGCAGGTAGAAAGAGAGTTGTAGGGAAAAGGCAGATTGATTCAATAATTCGAAAGCTACGTTCTTTATCCATTCGTAATGATGAAGCAGCGTTGGTTCCCTTTAATCCTACTAGGAAGAAAAAAAGCCCAGAAGTTTTGTTAGACTCTGAGTTTGTTGATGAATATAGATGATGGCAAGGGTGAAGAAACGCCAAGTGAAGAAAACCAGAAACGGTTTGAAGAAGAAAGAGCAATATTTGCTAAACGGGTATCTTCTTTTAATGCGTGCATGTACCAGATACAAGGTAAGCAATTTATCTATCAAATTATATTATATTTATATACTAGTACTAATACTATACTATGCGATGGCATGATTAATCCCTTGCTAGTTTACTTCTACTTGATTGGCTGTACCGATACGAAATTAGTGTAGGGCAAATTAGAAAGGAAAAAGGGGGAGTAGTATAATTTATAATAATAATAATAATAATATTTTGCAAACAAACAGTTAGAGTATCGCTTAACAGGAGTCAACAATTCTAAAAACGAATTGAATTCCTAGCCACCAAAATGTTATGTCCTGTTTTAATTCTGTCTAGCTCCCCCTTGTCGGCCCTTTTCTTTATAGTAATAATCAAGCTTCTCAGAAAATGCATCTATTTGAAAAGAGAGATTAAGCATTTACATACTCGATTGGCAATGGTCAACATAGTATAATCAATGACAACAGTCTATGTTGGTTGGATCAATATGAAACTCCATTGGAATGGACATTATAGACATGACGCTTCTCTGTCTTTTTCTATTTTTTTATCATGTGATTTAGTCTAGATAGGGAAACTGTGATACAAAAGAAGAAGAAATTTGGAACAAGATTTTATATTTATTTATTTATTTAGATAAAACAAGGAAAAACTAATTAACCACCAAAAGCAGGGTGTGCCATATTGTGCTGTGCTGACTCAAACATAAAAAAACTGCAATTCATTTTCGTTTTTGCCTCGACAAATCCTTCAAGCAATTTCTCTTGCTTTAAAAAGAATTGAGCTCCTAATTAAGAAAACCTTAACAAAAATTATTATATACTATTATTATTTTTTTACAAATACTATATAATATTTTTATATATTACATGTACTACCTCTAATGAACTTTGTACGAAGATTTTTTTTTCTATTAATCCTTATAGTATCACTTTCATATATAAAAATATACATATCAGCCGATAAAGGAACTAATGAATAATCACTTTTTTTTTTCAGGGGATAGAGGCTTCAAAAATGGGGAGGTTCAGTTATAGATTCAGTGGTAGGAGTTTTTCTAACACAAAACGTATCAGATCACCTTTCAAGGTATATATACAACAAAGTTTCTTAAATTTAGTTTTAATTTGTTTCTCCACTCCCTTAGTAACATCATGACATTGGTAGAAAACTATATATGAGATATAAATCGAGAAATACTCGTTAAATTTCATGTTTTTTTTTCCTTATTGCAGTAGTGCTTATATGACACTTGCTTCGATGTTCCCTCTTCGGAATAAATTCCAAGCAATCACATGGAACCAAGAGTCAGTTGGAAGAAGCTTGAAAGAGATCCCATATAGCCAAGAATCAATTGGGAGTAATTTGACAGAATATGATGCACAAGGTAACCTATACTTTGTTAATGAACCTGAACCAGAAAGGAAGAAAGAAGTGGGGGAAGTGACAAACATGCTTGTTGATGCATTCCGTGTCCAAGAAGTAGCGCAAATGGATGAGAACACTAAGCTGGAGAATGAGGATGGCAAGTCACCTAAAGCAACGAAACATGAATCTTCAAAGCATGAGGATGCAACTACCATTGGCAAGTCACCTCAAGTGATGAAACATGAATCTCCTAGTATGGATTTTGTGAAGAAAAATAGTTCTACTTCTAGGGGAAAGACTAGAAAGACTAAAAAGTCTAAGAAGGAAGAAGAAAATTTTGATTGGGATAGTTTAAGGAGAGAGTATTCCACTGGGTCAAGAAGTAGCGACCAAATGGATTCTGTAGATTGGAACGCAGTGAGGCTTGCAGACCTTAACACGGTGGCAACTGCCATTCAACAACGTGGGCAACATAATATGATTGCAGAAAGAATTCAGGTAAGAAAATAATGGAATCATCATGGTTTTTGCCAAGATCAAGTTGTAACTCAATTACAAATCTTATTTTTGTTCTTTTGCAGAATTTCCTTAACCAAGTGGTTAATTTACATAAATCCCTCGACCTTGAATGGCTACGAACTACCCCACCTGATCTAGCAAAGTAAGCCATGAAAATAGTTGAATTTAATTATAAAAGATAATTTTGCATATACTTATATATATTTATTTATTATATGTTTATCATAGGAAATACTTGTTGGGAGTAAAAGGGTTGGGGCTGAAGAGTGTGGAGTGCGTATGACTATTGTGTCTGAACAATGTTGCTTTCCCAGTAAGATTTAATAATTACATAATATAATTAATAATAGCAATTTGTTGGTGCACTAAAAAATTTCAATTTCATTGTGTTTCCAACAAGGTTGATATAAATGTTGCTCGGATAACAGTACGTTTAGGATGGGTTCCTCTCCAACCACTGCCTGAAGAACTTCAAATCCATCTTCTTGAACAATAAGCATCATGCATCTAAGATATGAGGGAGGGGGGGATCAAAGATAATTAGTAACCTTCTTTTGTTTCTTTTATAGATACCCTATAATGGATTCGATTCAAAAATATCTCTGGCTTCGATTATGCAAATTAGACAAGAATACGTTGTAAGTCCAAAGCTTACTAATTTAACTTTAGCTACTTCATTTAAAGAATCATATGGTAACCAAATTATAATACAAAAGCAATAAACATTTGGCCCAGAAAACCAGCCTCAATTAAATAATTTATTATTTTTACAAAGTAGAGATAAGAGATAAAAGGGTATTTAAGTGCAGATCCTACTTGCCAGCTTAGTTTAGAAATATATTTTGAGTTAAACTAGGTGTTGATATTTTGATTTTATTTTCCCTGCATTTGCAATACCATATATTATGCATTTAAAGTGTTAACAGCTAATTGTCTCCCTTTAAAATTCGCCAAAATTAGGAAGCTTTTCTTTTGGTGAAATGTTAATTATTGTAGATTAACTTGTCGATGGGCTTTAGTAAACTATCGAATGATACTAATAACTTTTGGTGAAATGTAAATTATTGTAGATTAACTTATCGGTGGGCTTTTGTAAACTATCGAATGATACTAATAGTTACTACACTATTGACATATTTGAGTCTATTTGAATTTGTGTTGTCAGCCAAAGTCTTCGTCCATCATTTATTGGTTTTGTTTCTTTTTGGATGTTGACTCCTCTAAAAGGAGTTTCCATCAAATGTGCCACGTTTCTAATTTTCTCGGCACTTGTTAGTACTATCCATAAGTTAAGAAAGTTAATTTTGAGATTTAAAAAAAAAATGTAAACACTAAACACCATTTTAATTAGTCCAACTTTTTAGTTTAGTCTTGTGGGTACTAGATTTGTTGTGTTAGAATCCTAATTAGGAGGGAAATTACAAAGCCGAGAGGAAGGAGAGAAAATAGAATATTTTACTGATAAATAATTGAATTATTATATGAACTAATAGTTTCACCTTCTGCTTAATACAGGTATGAACTACATTATCAAATGATAACCTTTGGAAAGGTATTTCATCATGATAATTCTCCAATATGTTATTCAAAAAGATTGATAATGTCTTTGTGATTGTCATATATTATTTTATGTTATATTTTAATTGTGAATGCTAAATGATTTCTCTTTTCAGGTTTTTTGCACCAAGAGAAATCCAAATTGTAATGCTTGTCCGATGAGGACAGATTGCAAACATTTTGCAAGTGCATTTGCAAGGTTTGTATAATATATTATGGATATAATTGAAATGCTTTCCCTCTTATTATAATTAGTTGAATGAATTATTATCATTAAAACCATTATTACATTAATATATATATAGTTTATAATATTAAAGTTAAATCCATTTGTCCTTTTAGATTATATCATAGATAGCTTGTTACAAATCAAGTTGTTGGATGCAGTTCAAGGCTTGCATTGCCAGGACCGTCTGATAAAAGGGAAGCAAGTCCAGCAGTTCCTCAAGCTCCAACTGCAATTTTAAACCCTTTATCATTAGCATTTCCCCATTCAACACAGCAACCAAAGATCTGTGAACCTGTTATTGAAGAACCAATTGAAATTGAAGAATTGCCAACACTTGAAGCCGTCGCAATCACAGGAAGATGATGACGAGATTGAATATGATTCGGATGGAATTCCTATCATCAAACTAAATCTCAAAAATCTTGCAAACTTATGTAGCTCCAATGGTGACTATTCAAAAGCGTTAGTTGCTTTGAATTCATATGCAGCTTCAATTCCTCGGCCAAAATTGAAGAATGTTAGCCGCTTAAGGACAGAGCATCAAGTGTAAGTAGTCATCTTTCTCTTTCATATAAATTTATTCTGTGTCAAATAGTTTGCAATATGTCAACTATGGTTCTTAGAAGAAATAATCTTAACTATTAATCTCCACCTTTATTTTAAAACTTCATTAATTTGATGAAAATTAATATCAAGACTAACTATTTATTTTTCTCATCATACAGTTATGAGCTTCCACGAAATCATCCTCTTCTACATAAGGTAAGTCAACTCCACCACCACCATTAATTAGTTGTGTTGTATGAGACATGTAAATATACAAATGTTTGATTAATGTTTCAGCTAGATCAAACGGAAACAGATAATGAAACGCAATATCATCTTGCTATATGGAGACCAGGTATGACATGAATAAACCATCAATTTTATATTTAATAAATATGCTTGATTGAAATGTTTTATTGGGGTATTTATTATATGATTTTCAGGTGAAACTGTAGACACATTGGATCCACCAAAGACAAGTTGCAATTCTATAGAGCTATATGGTGTGTTTTGCAATGATCAAACATGTTTTCCATGCAACAGTAAGCGAGAAGAAAGTGCTGATATAGTCCGAGGCACTCTTTTGGTAAGTGAAACAAAGAAAATCCTATCATTGTGTACAAACCCCTACCTCCTTCATCATTGCTAAAATAGATGTGATATTACTTCTTAATTGAACAGATACCTTGTCGAGTAGCAATGGGAGGCCAGTTTCCACTGAATGGAACATACTTTCAGTTGAATGAGGTTATAACATTATTTATTATGTATGTTTTATTATTCAAATTCTTATAGTAATCTACTTCATATAATAAGTAAATGTTTGATAATATTTGATTACAATAGGTATTCGCTGACTATGAAACTAGTAAGCTACCCTTAGAGGTTCCAAGGAAGTGGATTAGGAACCTCAGAACCAAGACTGCATACTTTGGGTCCTCAGTATCAGCAATAACCAAAGGTGAATTATCATGTTTTACTGTGGAAATGTAAAACCTCAGACAATTTGCTTACACACATACCTTAATTTGAAACAGGGTTATCAATGGAAGATATTCAGAAGTGCTTTTGGAATGGTACGAAAGAAAGTTCAATTAAGATATGCTTATTTTTAAGTAGAAAAATTTACTAGACATGTTTGAATATCTCTTGAGTAACGTGTTTGATTTCTCAGGTATTGTTTGTGTGAGAGGATTTCAACAAGGTATTAAGAATCCTAAACCACTTGGAATTAGATTTCATAAAAAGATAAAGTAGTGCCCAAAAAAGGTCACAAAGGAAGACCTAAGAAGAAATCGATGCCTCTACAAGGAAGGATGCTGTAATGATGGTTTATGCTTATAAATACTACTCTTGATGATAAAGTTTCAATTTTATCAAACAATTAATTCATAGCATGGGTTAGCATGGGTTTGTAGTTTTTTGATTTCATGTTCTTTAGTTTTTCAAGTAACCACTGAAGTAAAGCAAATGTAGTTTTGGTTTGGTGGAGATAATATTCATGTTGCAGGGACGTTATATAGCAAACCAAAGGGATTTTAGTTAGGCAATAAGAAAAGAAGATGGAACCCATAGCCATATATATTTGTGTGAATGTAGATTTGAGAGTTGAGAGTGTCAGTACCATCACTCTTGTTTTGTGCAGGTCAAAAAGTTTAAGTGTGGTAGTCTTGTTTAATTTCCTGTCTTTGGTGGATCGATCATATCATATTATGAATAAATTCATTTAGCATTAGCCAATGGGGTTGGTTGGTCATTTGGAATTCATATATTTTGGATTTTGGTCCACAAGCAAGAAGCAAAAACTTTGTCAAGTTTGATATCAGTTTAACTGAGAGATATAGATAGGATAGCACTAAAAAGTTAGTAAAAAAGAAATTAAAAGCAGAAAAAGAGAAGAAAAGTCGTGTCCGAAAGATTTGAGGCGAGGGGGCTTTTGGTTTTGCCTTATTTTCTGTTTTTATCTTGTGTTGTTCTGACTTCTGAAGATAGATAGATAGATACACTATTAGATTAGCAAGCAGGATGAGAAAAAAGCCCTTCCCTCTTCCCTCTTTGCTCTTTGCTCTTTGCAATTTCAAATTTCTCTCATTTGATCTTCTCTTCTCTTCCCTTTCCCTTAATATTTAAAATTTCATTAATCTCTGTTTTCCGCCTCTGCTTACTTTACGGTAACAAGTCCAAAGTCTTAACTCTGGGGAGAAATGATATTCATGGTAACATTCTCTCTTCTCATCCACCTTTTCAATACGTAATATAGGGACTGTAAAGTCTTTGACAATTAACTTCAATCCACAATACTTAATCAAACATTTACACCTGCAAAAAGGGTATAATTAAAATTCTAAATTCCGAGTTTCAAAAGGAAGGAAACCAAGAGAATCACCTTCAAAAAGCCGATGAGGGCGGCTTGAAATTTGCAATTCTTGAGAGGATTAAGATGGAGAGCCGGTGACGATGTCAGAATGTAAGGAAGCCTCAAGGAGCTTGTTAGATCCATGGTTGCAGCCTTGTGCTTAAGTAAGAAAGAGTGTCCAAACTGGAGAAGCAGGGCACATGCAAAAATTTATCATGATCTTTTGTCTGATAGCTTTAGCATGTGCCCTGCTTCTCCAGCATGGCTTACCGTCTCTTAATCTCCCCATTTGGTTGCCAAAATTCTGATACAAAGACACTGATAAAAAATCTTACCACTCAGAATATGGAAATTAAGCATGATTTATAGACTTCTGAAACAATATAAGCTGTGAGAAAGGGAGTAATTGGATTGGACATTAAGAGGCATTGGGGTAGAGTTAAAATGTAGGACAAGAGCTATCCAAGTGTGATAAGCTGGCAAAAAGATTCGACAAGGGAGAATGGCAAACAATATATTATTGGTAGACATATATAGTGGTTGGTCACTTGGGTCTTGTGGGTTTACTTATATTTAATTAGCTTTTGATATTAATGTTTATTTAAGCAACTTCGGAAGTCCCGGGCATGTTTTTTTTTTTTTTTTGGCCTAAAGCTCAAAGCATGTTGAACAAAACAGGATTTTGGTTACCTGACTATTTGAGTTTGGCTGCCAAAGTGCGGGATAATCGCCAGTGGCAAGGGCTACCTTTGCCCTCCCTTTTAGGCAGAAATGGGGTCTACATTAAGTCACATTTCCAAGTTTTTGGCAGACCAACTACCGCACATGATTAGACCAACTTGTCAAGAATGGATTTTGAATTAGGCTTTAACTAATCCAACCATTAATTGATTGAATCTAGCAACAGCGGGAAAGAAACAAAAAAATTCTGTCATGAACTAAGCAATTGTACAGTTCATTTTATATGACAAGTGAAATCGTAAACTCAACTATTTCATGTCGATTATACTGAAACAGAAATTGTACAATTCATACAAAGGGGTCAGTTCACATTATATCCACATATCTTCACAACAGAATTAGAGGGAAATAAGCCATATTCTTACAATCACAAATTAGAGCTTCAAATGTGTGTACAGGATTCTAATACTCTCGAAATGTCAAATTCAGACGCCCTGGACGGAGATTTGTTTCTTCCAAGAGAGCCTTAGGTGCAGTGTTTGGTTTGATAGCAGTCACGCCATGAAAGATGTGTCTAGATTTTCCACCAAATATCAGCACATCCCCAGATTCAAGTTCAACTTTTTCTGCCTTGTCTACGTCCCTTTGGTCACCATATAAAAATTCTGCTGAATCTCCAATGGAAAAGGATACCACAGGTAATCCTCTTTGTAGACTTTCCGGACTTTCATCCCGATCCTACAAACAACATTATCCAAGTTTTCAATAAAATGAATAACAGCCAAATAGGGGCAAAATTAAACTTATGCCATGCTGGAGAAAACAGGGGGAAAAGGGTGACAAGTGACATCCAGAAGTGGTAACATAAAAAAAATGGAAAAGATGAAAGGGACACTTATGATGCACATGACAGCACAATCTCATGCAATATAGAGTCAGATATCAATTCTTTTTTCCTCTGAAAGGCAAGATAATCTTATTAATAAGAGAAAAATCCACCAGATTAATATATTCTTTGATCATTAAACTTGTATTCAGAAACAATAAAATACAGAACACTCCATAAAACAGATGAACCGTCATTGTTGTTCAATTAAAACTGAAAGATCTAGATATTGGTAGGTAATAACAAATTTTATGAGAATTCATTGTCGTGACAACATTAAGGCAAGAAACTTTCAATGATGTACCTGATGGAGACCCAGTCGACCACTTGCTGAGTAGAAATTCACAATACAGATATTTGGTGACATTGATGGGAGAATATCTTCCACACGGCTTACTCTAACCTTCTGTTGTATAAGTGCATGCGAATCTTTTATTGCCTTTTCAACCAACAGATAGAATTGACGAGGAATACCAGGGGGGGCAGCACAATCAATTGGTCGAAGATCTCCATAATTACCTGACTCCGGGTCCCAATTTTTCCCAAGGCACATCATTTGCAAATTCAGTTTTGCTCCATCACGGTAACCTGGTTGGTAGAAACCTCCAGAAGCCAAACCAAGCTCTCGGCAAGTCTTTGCAATTTTGACCTAAATAAATATATATGGGTGCAAATTAACAGACAGTAAAATAAGAACATATGGCAACAAAATTGACATACAGCAATTAGCAAGCCTCACCTGATCACTTATAGACAGATAATTCTTTAAGAGCACCATCCCAGATCTCAATACAATTCCACTCTCGCCTTCCATTGATCGTTTGATTTCATTCCTCTTTTCTCTATTCTTTACAAGCAAAGATGGCTTTAGCATGACAGGAGTTCCACTTTTCAATGGGCAAATATCAAATGGCTTAATCACAGACTGTAAGTCATCTACAGAATCACCAGTACTAGTACTAATTTGGGGACTCCTTTCTTGGGATGGTTTATACTCATCTACCGAGTAGCTGATGTTCACCTTGCGGGAGAGGTCATGATGCAGTAGAGATGCACAACTCTCAGTCTCCTCAACTGGGAGTGATTCAACCCGTGTTCTCCGAGCATCAGGCCATGAGCCACTATAACCCGATTGACAAGACAATGATGGAAAATCATCCTTAAGGACTGTATTTGAAGTGCCAGTGGCTTCAGGGAGATGATTTTGCTTTCCAATTCCAGAACCATCAGCCAAAGGCTTTTGCCTACATTCATAAACAGGGGAAACATCATGCTTAGAATATCTTGACCCACTCGCCGGAGACATGTTTTGAAAATATCTCCCTCTGCTTTGGGACGTTCCATCATCCTGACTGTAACAAGAATCTTCACCAGAATGACTTTGTGCTCCAACCTGGAGATGGTAAGATAATAAACATTTAGGAAAGAAAAGTAATCCTATTCATCAGTTCTACTTCATAATCATACATTAGCACAATAAAATTATGCTAAGAAATTTGGACTGCCCATCAGTCAATGTGAAAATCAAAATTCTGGATATCTTTAATTAATTAAATCTATAAGGATGAAGTGTAAAATGAACCTCATAATCAACCAAAATTGTACGTTTATAAGTATTGCCTAGTTAATCTAACAATCATAATGACAAACAAGCAACAAAAATGAAACCTTTATTTTTCCCAAAAGAAGAAAAAGATAAAGTGATAATCAAGTAATCGACGGTAATAATTAGTAATTATAATTATACATACACACAACTGGATATAGGTAAACAAAAATTTTCCTAATTAACTTTAAGCCATCGTTCGCCCTAAAAAAACGAATATATATAATAATAAATCAGCCATATCAAAAAGTAAAAATTAACAAATGGTAAAGTCAGAGTCTCAGAGAGATGGAGTTACGTGGCTGCGACCGTGACCCGAAGAATAACCTCCGCGAGGCGAGTATCCACCTCCACGACCTGAATAGCCCCTGGCTGGTCGACCGCGGCCGCGATTCATGATTGGTGGCGGATCAAATTAGGGAAGGAACCGTTAGGATTTTGGCGGGAATAAATTAAGTAAAGTTTCGGGGATTATGTGGGGTTCTTTTTTAATTGTTAAAATTTTAGCGGTTATTTTCTTTCTTTTTTTAATTAGAAGTTAGAACGGAGACGATGACAAAACAGGAGAAGCGAAGAGGAGATTTGGACGAGAAAATGAAAGTTATTTATTTATTTATAGAGATAGATTTATTCTTTACAGTACTTTTTAAGAAAGGAATTTATTATTTATTTAACGTTTGAGTTTTTTTATTTTTTTGACCTTTTATTAGCTCTCCGAGTCCCGAGATTTTTACAGTTTTCCATTGCACATATAGTTTTTTTTTTTTTTTTTTTTTTTTTTTTTTTTTTTTTTTTTTTTTTTTTTTTTCTTTGAACACCTAAACATATAGCATTTTTGGTGCCAAAAGAAAAAGGTGCCAAAAAAAGAACATATAGCATTTTTTTTGTTGTTTTTTTTTATAAAGAGATTTTGTGTTGTTTAAATATTTTTACATTAAGAAAATCTTCTTAAAAATTAACTAATTAAATCCTAAATTATTGTGATTTGACAAATTAGGATTCAATATGTGAAAATGGATTAACAACTATGTATAGACATTTTGTCAAGTATAATTACCTCTTTAATCTTGTTTCAACCTTTCTGGCCAAAAAAAAAAAATCTTGTTTCAACCTTATGAAGCAAGATTATCTCACCAAGTCACCATGTTTCTAGTCCTTGGTATTGATAAGATCATTAATTTCCTTGTCGCCTCCATTCTCTTATTAATTGTTTTTAAAACTTGAAAGAAATTATTGAATCTAATAGTGCCAATTTGGAAAATATACAAATAATAACTTCCATTCCATGTAAAGTACCAAAAAAAACATGTAAGATTGGGGTCCAATCTTTTCTAAGAAAATAAAATATATAAATATATATAGATACACACACATTAATTAATAAGAATTAAGAGTAGATAATTTATAGATTAGATATATAATATATTGTATATTATAAAATTTTAAACCCCTAATATGAGTATTTGTTCCAATGTAAGGAGAATTAGGAGTAAAAAGTCCACATGTGAATGAATAAGATAAAAGACAATTTATTAATTAGATTTACAATTTTTTTCCTAATAATTAGCTTTTAGAAATAAAAATCTTAAATTTTAACCAAAAAAAAATAAAAATCTTAAAGCAAAAACACATGAACCGAGTTGTACCTTTGAAAGTTCGTCCAGCAATCTCAAAGGTACAATCCCTAAATAACACGACACCTGAAAACCGTAGCTATTAAGGGAAAAAAAAAAGAAAAAAGAAAGAAAACCAAAATCGCAGCCATCATTTATTATATCTTTTTTTTCTTTCTTTCTTTTAATAAAAACCCTATTTTTAACTCTCTCTCTTTCTTGCCCTTTATTTTTCATCTCTGAAGACTTGTCGGACCATCGGTCGTTTACCTGTCTCAGATCGTTGAAATCAAGAAGAAATCCAAAGACCCATATGCTATTATCAGGTACTTCTTGCATCAAACCAAGAGTTTTTGTAGATTAATTGTAAATGTGCTTACATTTATTTGAAAGAAATCGAGTCTTTACTCCACAATGTCGTGGAAATTCTTCACTATGCGATTTTTTTTTCTGCAATTGAGTTTCTAGGTTTTTCTTAGATACCTGAATAAAAGAAAAAAAAATCTTTTTCGTTAAATCGTGATGATATTGATTGTATGGGTTGTCTTTTGTTACATTAATGAAATGACAATTGGATTGGAAAAAGAAGAATTGGGCCGATCTTGTTTTGGATCAATGATCAGAGTTTAGCGAATATCAGAATTACAGAATTGAGTCATATAAGAGCCAATTTGTGATTTTAGTTGGTTAGATTTTCTGGTCTGAATGATGCTTATCGAAAGTGTTGTATTCTCATCTTTGTGGTGGCAAGTTCAAGCATAAAGGTTTTTCATTTTTGAACCAAGTCAGCTAAAAATATATGAATTGGTATTTGCTGAATCTATTAATTTGTTTACTATATGAATTATGGCATGAAATCAAGATAGTTGGTTTTGACTTTAGATTAAGGTTTTCTTCTCAATGCCAAATCAGATTGTTAACTTTGTTTTATGTCAGTTTGAAGGGATTTTGTGACAAAAAGGGAAGTAAAGATGGTGAAGATGACGATGATTGCTCGTGTTACTGATGGTCTTCCTCTGGCAGAGGGACTGGATGATGGTCGTGATCTCAAAGATGCTGATATGTACAAACAGCAAGTTAAGGCTTTGTTTAAGAATCTCTCCAAAGGCCAGAATGATGCTTCACGGATGTCTATTGAAACTGGACCTTATGTTTTCCAGTATCCTTTTTTTTCTTTTTGTCTCTACTTTTTGGATGCTCATTTTCCTTAAGTTGTAAAAAGTTGCTTATTTGTGAAATAAATATCACCTGGGTTAGTGGTCAGTGCTTGAGATGTGCTCATACTCGTTCACTCTGAGATTATATGGGTTTATGATCATGGATTGATGGTTACATTACTTCCTTATAGTGTTGGCTCCTAGAAATTAGCACTTTATCATTAAATTCACATGACAAATGATATGTGAAATTTGGGCATATGGACCTGGGCTTTATGATTATTCTATTTTCATAAACTATTATGAAGCTGACAGCTTCAGTTGTTCTGAATATGCTTATAGACATGAATCTGATAAAGTTGAGCTCTTTATTTAGTGGATGCAAAAGGGACTATATTTATGCTTGCAGGATGGTTCTTTTTTATTCTTGAATTTAAGTATCTGTCTCTCTGTCTTTATATAACACGTTTCATTCGTAGATTGATTATGTTTTATTGCTGAAAGTTTGTTGCATTGTTTCGGTATTATTTGCAAGCGCATTTGGCTTGTAATGTTACCTTGACCTAAGTTCATAGCTACCTCATTGAAGGGCGTGTTTGTTACTTGACAATGTGTGACCGTTCTTATCCTAAGAAACTTGCCTTCCAATACCTGGAAGACCTCAGGAATGAATTTGAGCGTGTTAATGGAGCTCAAATTGAAACAGCTGCCAGGCCTTATGCCTTTATTAAATTCGGTAGGTTCCTTTTCGTTATTGTTTGGCCTTTTATGCTCTTCTCATGCAATAAGCATTTCTTCAACCCTGTTTTTGTTCTGCTTCTCTTACTAGGCTTGATGTTATCTTTTCTTTCTCTCTTAGATACATTCATTCAGAAGACAAAGAAATTGTACCAGGACACCCGTACTCAACGGAATATTGCAAAGTTGAATGATGAACTCTATGAAGTTCACCAAATAATGACTCGCAATGTACAAGAAGTTCTTGGTGTTGGTGAAAAGTTGGACCGTAAGATATTCCTTCTTTCAGATTTACTTTAGAAGTTTAGACCAATTTTATAACATTTATCTAATAATTAATTGAATTTTGTTTAAATCAATGCACCATAATGAATGCTGAATTTTACAATCTTGACCTAGGAATGTGCTTTTACAATTTCAATCATGTGTTTGTATTTCATGTACTGGTTAAGAGAGTAAAAAGAACCTTGTACGTGGTACAACCTGTTGCTTCTATATCTGGTTCTGCATCTGCCCCACTTCAACTTTTAACTTATTCTCAATAATTATTAGTAATTACGTGTTTTTAAGTGAACTGATAAGTGCTTATCTTGTCGGAGTTTATGTGCATGTATTTGTAACTTTTGGTTACTTTACCTGTTGGATTTAGCTATTTATAAACTTTGATTCGCATTAATCATACTATAGCTTGCTTTCCTGGTCTTTGCTTCTCATGGACTGTTATCAGTTCCATTATGCCAGTTAATATTTATAGAACTTGACCTACAGCGTATTCTTCCTCCACTAGCAATTGGCATGTTTACGAGCGCAAAGTTAATCATGGTTGCACCTTATCGCCGCCTTAGTTTAGTTTACTTCTTAGATTTTCCCTTAAACTGAACTCACCTATTTATGTTTTCATCTTTACCGATGAATTAATTTGCAACCTTCTTTCCCTTTTTTCTCTGTTCACTGGCTGATAGATCGTATCATGTATGGTTGTTTGACTAACCGGTTCTGCACTTCCCTCTGTTGTGGGTGTTACAGAGGTCAGTGAAATGTCCAGTCGTTTGACATCGGAATCACGTGTATATGCTGACAAGGCAAGAGATTTAAACCGGCAGGTAAGTTCTCTCTGATCATTGAAAAATATGCTTTCCTGCACTCATTATTTGGAGGCATCTCTCTCTCTCCCCTGGACTTATTATCTGGAAGCATTTACCTTTGGCATTTTGACATGTTTGTTGACATTACTAGTCTTGTGCTGCTAAATTCTGATGTTCTTGGTGGGAAAGATAGGTGGTTGATATAATGTTTTTAGCAGTGTCACTGTGAAACCCTTATCATAGGCTGGCATCTTAGTATACAAAGGGGTTATTAATCTGTTTGCCTTGGGCAATTTAATGCATCGATTAGTTTGAGTTTAGGCTTTATTGATAGCCATAGGCAAGCATGAGGTAGTTACATGAAGTATTTCTTTATTAATAAAATTCTTTGTGAAGTTTGAATGCCCTCTACAACCTAAAAACAATTCAATTAATAATGAATTAGCAACTGAAGGTTAAAATGCCCTAGGAAGCTTTCGTTTCTATGGTCTGTCTAGTAAAGTTTGATTAAAGTTGCCATAAGTACAATGCATGACAGTCAGTCTCTGTACCAAGAGCTTAATTTTTTCATCTTTTTGTTATGGCTGGAGTACTTTTGCCATCTTTCTTCATAAATTTTATAGATTAGAGTTGTCAGCAGTACTGAAGTTTATTGGCCGAAAAGAAAATACCGAAGTTTGAAAGTTCTCTATCTGTTTTATCAATGTGATTGTAGGCTTTGATCCGGAAGTGGGCTCCTGTTGCCATTGTGTTAGGAGTTGTTTTCCTCCTGTTTTGGGTGAAAAACAAGCTATGGTGATTCAACCGTACTTCATACTTTCATGAACTCATTATGAGATCTCTTGGGTTTCTCTGTATTGCTGTGGCTAGCTGCTTGTCCACACCTCGAATACCAAACATTGAAGTGAATTCTGGTTTTTGTTCAATCACACAATTCGGCGAAGCATAGGGACCAATTTGCAATGTGGAATTGTGAAAGAGAGACCCTACCTTAAGAGCATATGTTAAAGAGATAACTATTTTTTCTATATGTAAAAGCCAGAAACACAATAGCAAATTAGTAAACTACTCCAGAGCTTATTGTTATAATGTAGCACATTATTTGCCATTTTTCTTTAAGGAATTGCTAGTGTTTATTTACTTACTAATCTTGGGTGCCCAATGAACATGAAGCAGTTTTATGAAGGAGACATGGTAATCATTAATCAACTTTGGATATTACAACATTGCCATGTTATTAACTGTTATGATTTCATCACTAATAAAAATGATGTAATTCATGAGAAATACAAGATTGTGAGCAGTATAGTAATACGTCAAAGAAAATCTATATTAGCCTTTTCTTCCCCTCTGTGTTTTTGGACGGGTAGGAATTTTACAAAAAAAAAAGGTCGCAGCAGCTGAATTTTTGTAGATGACAAGCTTATTGTTGGATTTGAAACAATGGCTAATTTTTCTTTGTTTCTTTTTTTTTTAATGGTATATACTATATATATATCTGTCTGTTCACTTGATAGGTGCGAATAAGATTGATGAGTTATGTCCACCGAAGGCGAAGGAATTAGACATTGCAACCTTAATATCTAACCGTTCCTTCTCTGGGCCAACAAGAAGATTTTTGTCCTGAAATGGAACATTTTAATCTTTCAATTCATATGAGCCTCAAACTTCATAGAGTATATAAACTTAAGATAAAATGCTGTAGTTTGCAGTTCAAAGTTCATACCATCTCTTTGTCAGGATTATCAAGATTGATATTTGGGTGGATCCACCCTGTTTGAATTGCCTACATGTTGAGAAGATACACCCCAAATTAGAAACAAATGGCGGCAGAGCCAGTTTTTTTGGGGGGTTTTGATTCCTATGAAGTGCAATTTCAGTGTCCCATTGGTTTTACTTAGACGTTACCTTAATTGTTGCAATTGCTTCCACAGCGCCTGTGGCTGCCAACATGTGGCCAGTCATGGACTTGGAGGAGTTAACTCTTAGCTGCACCAAATACAATGATTAAAGACAAATGGAAGAAATTATGAGAGTATTAAGTAGTAAAATTACTTTTACCTCAGGATTGTTGTTAAAACAACGGATTAAGGCTCTAAATTCTCTTAAATCACCAATTTTTGTAGATGGGGCATGTGCATTTATGTAATTCACATCTTCATTGGCCACTCCAGCATCTGCTAATGCTCTCTCCATGCAAAGAACCATTCCATCTCCTGGTATTGGAAGGCCAAAAAAACAGAACAAATTGTGTCAGTTAAAAAAGTATAGAAGACTATTGCAAACAGGAAGTTCACACTGTTTTTGTTTTGGTTATTACTTATTACCGTCAGGATGGGGCTGAGTCATGTGATACGGATCAGTAACAAAGCTTCCACCCAGAAATTCGGCATAAATATTTGCACCTCTTCGCTGCCATGTAAAACATGACATCATGATAAAGGAAACATGACATTATAAAAAAAAAAAAGGGGATGTTTTTCTGACATGATATATATGTAAGAATTGTACCTTGGCATGTTCAAACTCCTCCAAAAGCAAAACCCCTGCTCCATCTCCTACCACAACTCCATCACGATCCTGATCAAAGTGTAAATTCGTGTCCCAATTAGGAAAAGGAAAAGAATGCAAGAACCAGAAACTTGACACGTTTTGAAGTTTTAAGGTGTTACAGTGTCCCAAGGGCGTGAAGCTTTGGTCGGATCACAGTTCTGCCCCTTTGACAGAATTCTGCAAGATGCCAAACCTCCCAAGACTGCAACCCAAAATCAACAATCAAGGAAAATTGGTAAAAATCTCAACATTAGTTTGGAAAAATATGTAAAGTATAAAAGGGTATGGATATTATACGTATTGGATGAAGTCCTGCATCAGAACCACCACAAAGCATCATATCCTGCAAAATTGTGTCAAGTTATAGAGATAGAAGAACAACTTCAAATTTTTGGTCATGAGGGAAATTAAGTTATCAATTGAAACAATCTTTTTGTTGAGAAAATTCCAACTAAAAGCTTGTAAGAGATAGAAGCGAGCTACTCACTGTCTGTCCCTCGAAGATATGACCAGCTGCACTAAGTATACAAGTGTTACTTGTTGCACAAGCTGCATTGACTACATAGTTTGGACCCATCCAACCCTGTTATTTGGCATCTAGTAAGGAACTACAGAAAGCTGAATTCTAAGTTTTAAATTATAATTCCCACACGGAGATTTGAAGTATTATTATAGTGCTTTTTACCAAATCTATTGCTAGAATTGCAGAACCCATGTTGTTTGCTGACAAAGGTATACTGAAAGGATTTGGCATCTTTGATGGAGTCATCATTGTTGTTAACCATTCCTGGAAAATCTGTTTGAAATTTACCATAAATTAAAAATATTATTAGCAATAGAAGAAAAAAATACTGCTAGATTTCTTGAGTTTGTAATATATTATGTGTAATTTGAAACATATATGCACTGAATTTGCATGCTCAAAATTTGTAATGCCAAATTCATATTTACCCTCAAACCTCCAAATGAAGAGCCAATTACAATTCCACATCTAGTTTTATTGAGCTCCTTATGAACTTCATCTGTAATGCCACCATCTGCCAGAGCTTTCTTGCCAGCAGTAAGAAGGTAAAGCATATACTTGTCTGCCCTTTTTGCAAGTTTTGATGACACCCAACCATCTGCAGAAAAAGACTTGATCTCTCCACCAATTTTCTGCTAATATTCACCAAAGTTACTAATAACATTGAGATAAAGTAAGTTGCTTGGACCAGAAGGAAGGTACATACCGATGGAAGCTGAGAGCAATCGAAATTTTCTATCTTGCTTATGCCACTAATACCTTGAAGAAGATTGTCATAAAATGTATCATGGTCATGGCCAAGTGGGGTTGTAATTCCAATCCCTGTCACAACCACCCGCCGCTTCTGCCTTGGAACTTTTCTATCAGGTTGTGCAGAACTAGCCCTTGCTTGACCTGGAAGCAATCATACCAAATGGTCAAGAAATTATAAACAGAACATAAACATGTTAGAAAGAAAGGCAATTCCATTTTTACCTGGTCTGTTGGGAAGAGTGAAATAAAACTTATGAGATTTTACATTTGGGTTTTTCCTGTTAGCCTTAATTGTATAGCTACCAACAAGCCATGATGAAGAAGTAGCAGCCATGGAAGACAAGAAACAGATGAATATTGTAATTATATTAAGGGAAAGAGAGTTCAGATTTCAGAGTTGGTATGGAAGAGCTAAAATTTAAACTGTGAAAAAGAAAAAAGAAAGTCAAATGAACTAAAACTTGATGGAGATGGATATATTAATTAAGTGCTGCAACAACAGCCTGTACCATAAACCAAGCAATGAAAATGCAAATCGCATGCAATGAGAGTTCATTACGTCGAGGCATAATTAAGAAAAGAACCCATAACTACCAAAAAAAGGACTAATATATATATATCTACCAAAAAAGGAAAAGAACCATATCTCAAATTAAAATTGCAATGAATGTTTTCTGGTAGTATTATTACAAGCAATTAAAAAAGAATTTCCTCAAATTCCAAACTTATTAGACACTCAAAATTTCCTCTCAATTAATTAATTTATGATAACAATTCTTCAAATTACCCCCACTTTAATTGTACGTCGACAAAACAGAATGATTAATTTCATTAATCGACAAAACAAAATAAAGCAATGCTTTTATGGGGAGGATCAATATATATGAAGCTTATTATTAGTCTCATAATGATGATCTTTTTAATTATAAACTTATAATTGGAAATTAGCCATTTTCATCTTATTGTATAAAATCTCAAAGTTCTAACTACGAAATATTTCAATCCTAACAATTTTTTTTTTCATTATTTATTTTCCTGTTTTATTTTATGGCAAATTATACAATACACCGGCGGTGGAGTTTAGCAGACTAAGGGTAATTATTTGATACACCGGCGGTGTAAATTTTGGACTCCACAAGCGGGTTGTGGAGTTGACACATGTTCATTTTTTGAATTAATTAAGTTTTAAATATTTCAATCTAGTTCCTAGACATATGTCACCCTTCAGGACCCGCTTGTGTAGTCTGCTAAACTCCACCGCCGGTGTATTGTATAATTTGCCTTATTTTATTATGGAATTTAGTTTTGCTGCGAGATTTTTGAAGTTTCTCTTCCAAACAAAAATAAATCAAACCTGCCAAAAGATGGATTATCCAAATTGAAAGCCTGCCGCCAATCAAAAATAGGCCCAGGCCCAATAGGTGAAGCGGCCGGGGAAAAACCAATAATACCCTAAACCCTGCATGAATCACATGAACTCTGTCCACCATAGCCAAATGATGAAATGAGTCACCTTAATGTCTGAATTCTTCCTTTTTGGAGCAAAAGGATAACAACTGTTTCTTTTCTCAATCAATGACAAAAGGATAAGGGTTTAATTATTTAATTATATTTTTCTAACAACTTGCTTCTACGATTCATTGTACATAATATATATAATAATACTACCTAGTTTTTGTTTGCTTCCAGGATTTACTGGGGTTTGTTTGTTTCCAGGATTCAAGCTCGTGAAACCCTGCAAGCATGGCCCATGAGTCATGACTAATGATATTTAAATAATTGAATAGTAAGAATTAAGATCATAAGTCGAGACAAGAAATAATGGGATGGGAACGATTTCTTCATTCCTTGCACATTTTTAATTAGGCAAAGCAGAGGCAGAAACCCAGATAATCCCCCTTTATATTTGATGACAAAATCAAACCACATATAATTTAAGAATATTTCTGGAAAGAAGAGACTTTCTGCTCTCACAGGTATATGCTTGTCTCCGGTTGATCAGTTTGCTTTCATTTATCATTCTCAACTTGCATTATTCACAGATTCATATTCAAGCACTATTCTTATGTTGTTCTGTCAATGGCTAAATTTTGACACACCACTGAAAAAATCTCTTTGATGATTAGTATGTTTAATGTTCTTAGGATGACATAACCATTTATGATCTCATGTTCTAAACAGCAAGAAAAATCTGCACATATGTGAACTCTTCTATTAGTACTTATTCATGAACATATGCTTGGATTTATCGAGGAAAGTAAGTTTCAAACATGGTGTATATTCCTAGGATAATGGCAGGAGAACCTGTTAATGTCAATGAATTTCGAGAATTAGCAAGGCAAGCTCTTCCTAAAATGTACTATGATTTCTTCACCGGAGGAGCAGAGGATGAATACACCTTAAAAGAAAACGAGGAAGCATTTCAGAGAATCATGTAATGTCTGAAATTGGTTAAATGACTCTTGAGACTTATGGCAAATAGGTTCCATCATTTTAACTGATTATATTATTTCTGACTTGTGATCAGTATTCAGCCTAGAATCCTGGTAGATGTGAGCAGGATTGATTTAACTAGTACGATATTGGGTTACAATATCTCAATCCCAGTTATGATTGCTCCAACTTCCAGGCATAAGCTGGCAAACCCTTTAGGTCTAATTAATTTCTCTTCAATCAACTCTTTTCAATTTCTGATTTCATAACTTTTATTGACTATAGCTGTTCCATTCATTTCCAGGAGAGATTGCCACAGCCAGAGCAGCATCTGCATGTAATACAATCATGGTATTTGTAATATTTATAAATTTATATATAAACTTTTAGTTACTTGCCTAGATTATAATGTTTGTTTTCGTTTCACCATTAATATTATTCTTGTTCCAGGTTTTGTCTATCTCATCTACCTGCTCTTTGGAGGAAGTAGCTTCCTGCTGCGATTCTGTCCGCTTCTTCCAATTATATGTATTTTACCTTTGCCTGAGCTCTTTTCTTCTCTGTTCCTGGAAATATCATTGCTACTAAATGGACTCTAATCTGGTTAATTTTCATTTTATTAGGTTTATAAGAGACGGGATATATCAGCAAAACTGGTACAAAGAGCTGAAAATAATGGGTACAAGGCTATTGTCCTAACTGGTGATGCTCCAAGACATGGTCGAAGGGAGGCAAACATTAAGAATAAGTAAAATATCAGCATTTTCTCTTTCATTACATAATGAGGAATGTTATTTCTGATTTACTACAATTTACCCGAATAGCAATATGAAACATTACTTCTAACAAACCTCTGCAGGATCATTGTTCCTGAACTCAAGAACCTGGAGGGTCTATTATCAACTAGTAATGTTGTTACTGTGAGTAAAAATAGAATAGAGTCCCAATCCTGCAATTTGCATCAATCTTTATGTTGGAAGATGTAGTATAGATAAAATGTAATACTACATTTTGCAGGATGGAGGTTCAAATTTAGATTCTCTGGCCAATTCGACCCGTGATCAGTCTTTATGTTGGAAGGTAAATATGGGTTAAATCATCCTAGTATTTATTTTGGTAATATGCTTCAGGATTTTTATTGCAGAACCTGGAAAACTGGCACCTATATAGATATGCGGTTTAAGTATAGTTTGACAATATGTTTAACTTGTACATTGTCATTTGTACAGGACATTGGATGGTTGAAATCAATTACGAAATTGCCAATTCTGATCAAAGGGGTTCTCACTCGTGAAGATGGTAAGGTTGAACTTGAGGCACAGTTTTTGGTTTGATTTCCCTGTTAATTAAAGTCTTGACTCTAGTTGAAGAGTTGAATGTACTGTTATCTAGCTACTTATAGGCCTTGATCTTTTAGTAGATTCCATTTAGATTCTGTTTCCTTACATGTACTAAAACCAGAGGGTCCTGGTAAAAATAATAAAGCTGAGTTTTCATTGTGTTATGTACTTATGTCTTCACACTTTCTTTTAGTTTTGGCTGCTGATTGAGCAGTTTTTTGAAAATTTTATACTACCCTTCACAGCAATTAAGGCTCTGGAAGTAGGCGTTGATGGAATTATTGTCTCCAATCACGGAGGTCGGCAGCTGGATTATTGTCCTCCCACCATTTCTGTTCTGGAAGAGGTGCTCTCTAATTTGCATAAGTACATTATTGCTCTTGTTCTTGGCAGTTGGCATTGCATGCAACTATAGGATATTAAATGTGCCAACTGCCAACTTGATTAACCAGAAAATAATGGAAAGCTGCAGCATTAATGATTAACCCACAAAAGAATATGAACATAAGCGAATTGCTGACAAAATTTGTATTAGTAAATGAAAATTTCTCTATTCTTATATATATCTGTGCACAATGAGGTCACAGGTGGTTCAGGCTGTTGATGGAAAAGTTCCAGTTTTCCTTGATGGAGGAGTCCGACGAGGAACTGATGTTTTCAAGGCTATGGCTCTTGGTGCTCAAGCTGTCCTAGTAACTACTTAATCCTCCATCCATCAATCATGTTTCAATCAACAGATTCATTTGGGGTTCATGTTAAAAGTCATGGAATGCAGAGATTGCTTCTGCATTCAATCTGTCCTGTTCTGTTATATTATTTTATTGAAAGAGGATTGATTCTGTTTCCTATATTGATGTTATAGGTTGGAAGGCCAATTATGTATGGACTTGCAGCCAAGGGTGAATATGGAGTCAGAAGAGTCCTTGAAATGCTCAAGGATGAGCTTGAACTCACCATGGCCCTTTCTGGTTGTTCTAGTCTCAAGGAAATCACAAGGAGCCATGTCAGAACCAAACATGATCATCAACTCCTCTCACTGCTTTAACATTTCTCCACAACAAACACTTACTATATTTTCCTAATTTCTGCCATGTTATGTCATAACTCATTGAATTGTTACAAAAAAACATATACATAGTACTACTCATATGAAATTTGTTGAGAAGAAATTTCTCTCTTTTTTTTTTGAATTAAAAAATTCATCAATTTTCTCTAATAAAAATGCATTTATTTTTAAATTATTTTTATAACATATAATTATTTTCAAACAATTAAAGTTACAAACATCGCGACCGGTAAAAGTTTGAAAATATTAGGATTTTGATCTTGTTGTTCAGTTTGTGTTTGATTTGACTCTTTTAAATTGTATGATTTACCTTGTAAAATTAAACTTAGTATTATATCAAGCAAGTCTTCTACAATTTTATTTTATTTTATTTTTTATTTTTTTTGTTTCCCATCCAGTATCCAGGGCTTTGCTCTGACTAATCCGGATCCGACCCGCGTCGCGCACCTAGTTATGGTGGATGAGTCTCCCAACAGGGGCAGCTGCGTAAGACCTACTTAAACTGGAACAAGGCGCTTACCACTTGATCCAATTTTATTTTAAATTTTACATCAAGTCTCCTAAAATTATTACATCCAGTCAAGTAAAAAGAATTCAAAAAGAGGGGAAAAAAAGAGAGCTAACCTTGAAACCTTTTTGGGCCACTATCACTCTTTCCATTAGTATTTTTTTTTGGCCGAACTCTTTCCATTAGTAATTGCTAATAGTTTTCTTCTATGGCCCAAGAAACCTTTCTGGGCCCATCACACACCCCAATATTTGTACCGTTAAATAGCACTTTGAATTTTCAAATTCTTTTCTAAACAGACTCCAAAAATCAGCACAAAAAACCAGAATCATCAATGGCAATCTCTGACTCTGACCAAGAAAGCTCTAAAGATTACAGCGATGGATTTGAAGAAGAAGATTTTAGTAGTGACTATGGATCCGACCCGGATTACGATTCGGGTTCTGACCCAAGTTTCTGTATTGATGAGGGCACTCGCGCCAAGTTCCAGAACTTTAAGTAAGTCCGGTGAAATTCAATATACAATATAGTAGTTATCTGGGTTTTTTTTAATTCTTTTTTTCAAGATGTGACATAATGCGATGGTTTTTTACTTTTTTTCTAAAGATTTCAACATTTTTCTGGTTTCTATACTTGCATCCTTGCAGCGTTGCGAAGAATTCTGATTTGAGCGCTAAGAAAGAATCAGAAGAATTGGAGATAAATCTGGAAAAGGTTGATGAGAAAAGTTACGAGAATGTTCAGAAGATTATACAAGGTTAGTACTTTTGATCTCAATAGAATGAAATGAGTCATATATATTCCTTTTGTACTTAAACTAAATGGTTTTCCGGTTGTCTATTTTGAAAATGTCATTTTCTTGTTAAATACTTAAAATGTTTGGCAGCTGGAAAGGTAGAGAAGCTGAAACTGGATCAATGTAAGGTTTATTTGAGGAAAAATGGACTTAGATTGAGTGGAAACAAGGATATACTCATTCAGCGCGTAAAGGAGCATTTAGAGTAATCTCCAATCCATTTTCCTTCTTAGCATCATGATTTTTAGACTTGCTTAATTTTTCATTTTTAATCATTTTGTTATGAATTAGAATTACAGGATTCTAAATGGAGGGGAGAAGAAGTATCCACCATCCAGCTTCGTATTGAACTGTAAAGGTACATTTTAGACTTTAGTATATTCAGAGTATTTGAACCAGCTTCAACATTAGGAAAATGCTTCATATCCGTTTGTATATTTTACCAGCTAAGGGGATTAAAATTTTTACTATATATATATATATGATTTTTAATTATTTTTTTATGCATAAGTTGGTCTAGATTTGTCTCTAGTGTCTTCAAAATGTGTTCTGAAAACCAAAGGAATATCTGATGCAGGTGATGCATGCACTGGTGATGTCGTTATGTTTGAGCAGAATGTTTATGAAATGTAAGTGTTAGCACTATTCATTGTTGTCCAAAAATAGGCAACAGGGCGCTTCATTCTTATGTAGAAACACTTTATAATATGCATATTACTTTCAACTGTAAGACTATTAGTTTCATTTTCCAACTCATTGGCTAATTATGCTTGTTGAATTCCATATATTGTTAGCTTTCTTATCTGTATACTATTAAACCTTTTCAGGTTTAACATAGCATCCCGAAGTGCTAGTGGTCCTCCATGTGGTACCAGAATAGTTGCAGGCCGTATTGTCAAAGAAAGCTATGGTGCTGCCAAACAGCAACATACATTCACAGTGAGTCAAAGCCATATAGTATAATTTAGAATAGACAGGTTTACAATAAAAAAAAAGAGAATAACTAGTGGGCTGATCATGAATGATTAAAGTTAATTCCAGCTTAAATAACATTTTAAGGCAATAATCTGTGAATGAAGACATGCATTGAAGCTTGAAGGAATCTATAAATTTATATATACCTGATAGATTCCTGTTTTTCGGTGTGGTGTTTTTCCATCTTATTCATGGTTATGTGTAGCAATCACCACAAAACTCAGGTCTAGTGTACTTTGGTTGCTTTTTCTGTTAGTTCAATAGAAGAAGACAGTGGAGAAGCAAGATTCCTTTCAATGTATCTCACAGTTTTGGTTAATTTAACTTATTTTCGCAATTAACTTTCAATTCTGTTATTTTTAACTAGAATAAGATTGATAAGGGGCTAATCAGTGTTTATCCTACCACTGCATGGAAAAGATAAGCAATTTTCTATGACCTTGTAAGAGTATGAGATATTAGCCTCAAAGCTAAGGTAGTAGTTGATAACTTAATATAATATCTTGGCTCATGTGATCAGATAGAAGTCCTCTGGAGCAAAGGCGAGAAACCACTTCCTCCACTTCATCCCCTCCTAATTAAGGGTCGAAACCTTTACAAACTTAAGACTTTGAGACAGGTTTGAGTCATTTCATTGTTTTGGTCTTCAGATGTCTGAATTTTGCTGAACATAATGCTCTAATTATCTGTACTAATTCATTCAGAGGTGGGAGGATGAAGGGGAGAGGCAAAAAGTTTTGCTGGAAAAGCACTCAAGAGGTTCGCTTGCTAGATCAGATAGAGAAGTGCGGATTCAGGAAAAGGAAAAGAGGAAAATGCTCAGAACAAATAGGTAAATTGGTTATGATTGCACTTCAAATTCAGTTTATAGTGATGTTAAGTATGCTTGCTTGGAATCTCATTTTAGTTACTCTGCATCATGCATGGACTTAGGATCCTGAAAAAGGAAGAGAGCAACAAGAATCAATCCCAGTTTAGAAAAACAAGAACAGAAATTCGATCTCAACTGCCAGGTTCATCTAGGGATTCAGGACTAGTAGCACCCCAGCATCAACAATCAGGCTTAACTGATGTAGAAGCACAAGTAGCAAGTAAAACTCATGGATCAGAATCACTCTTTGCTTTAGAGCATCAAAATGTTCACATATGGAATTCGATTGAGAGCAGCCGCATTCCAGAGGTTCAGCTTCAAAAAGGTGATAAATTTCACATCAACCATAGGCAAACTAACTTCCATAACAGATACCAGAATTCCATCAATGAAAAATCCATGACAGGTGGAATGAGTAGGTTGCCTGAAAGGAATTATCAACTGGGCAGTGGCATTCCGGAGGTTGAGCTTCGAACGGGTGATAACTTTCACACCAACTATAGACAAACTAACTTCCATAGGAACAAATACCAGAATCCTCCTATCAATGACAAATCCATGACAAGTGGAATGAGTAAGTTGCCTGAGATTAGTCATAGACACCAGCTGAAAAATATGAACCATGGTCATCCAGCAACTCAGCCACAGAGACAAGGCTTCCTCACACAACAGCTCTGCCGATATTATGCACAAGGACGATGCTATTATGGTGAAAACTGCAAATTTTTGCATGGAGCAAGGGAAAGGAGATACCAGAGGTAATGGAAGATAGAAAAATTGCCAGACAACCTTAAAATTTAGAGTGTAAAAAAGGTGTGAGCACTAATCCACATTTTAATTCTCAGTATCTGTACAACAGAGTAACTGAGGTTTTTGTCAGTTTAATTTGGTGTATGCTGTATATCAATGCCTCTTGCATGCAATGCAATTTTCTTCGGAGGAGTTTGTCAAGATATATGCAATACAATTCTAAAGCTTTGATGCAGGAAGTACTAGTCTATGAGTACTTGTCTAAATGATTGATAATTTGCGTTTTGATTTGAAGGAACATCTTCATGATGAGGCATTTCTTTTGCAGAAATTGCAGTTCAATTGTTGATATATATTGGTGGCAATAGTATCAATAATAAGACCATCGCATAAATTTCATGTTTATTAAAAAAAAAGAGGACAATAAGATAAGTTAAACTCAAAATTTTTTATATATAATATTGAGAGTAACATGTTTAATCGTTTCTGATAATGTCAATTCAATGCTGCTCATAATTTGATAAGTTGTTTAGAAATAGTTTTGGGTCTTAAAATTAAGGCTAATGGGGGATAACGTTTTATGGGGCTGGCCCATAATTAACAAATATATATATCTCGCTTATAATTAGTGATCATAGATTAATTGAACCGAGTTTGGCCCGAATCCACAGGACAGAACATAGAAGCAGGCAGACATTCACAGATTAAGCCATATATATATTATTAATTAATAATAATGAATTTGGAAGGGGTAAACAAAACTTGTTTCTTCTCATATCATACATGTCATCTATGGGAAAAATATTAATTCCATCTATCTATGAGAAACGTGTGTATGAGAAACGTGTGTATGAAGTTAGATATTTTCAAGTTAGATATGAGAAACGTGTGTATGAAGTTAGATATTCTCCATAAAGTTTCTCTCACTTCCTTCACCGAAACTCCTCTGCATTTTTCAGCTTTGGCTGGTCACCTCGATTTCACTATAACTCTCTTGAATAAAAAACCTGAATTTGCTTCCCAATTAGACTCTCGTAATCGCTCACCCCTTCACTTGGCTTCTGCCGAGGGCCACGAGCAGGTTGTCCGAGCACTGTTAGCTGCAAATCCTGATGCTTGCTTGGTGTTTGATGACGAAGGCAATATTCCTCTCCACTTAGCAATCATGAGGGGACATATGGGCGTCATACAGGAATTGATCAGGATGAAGCCCGACTCCATCAAAGAACTTGTAAATGGAGATCAAACCATTTTCCACTTGGCTGTCAGGTATAACAAGTTGAAGGCTTTGCAAGAGTTGGGGAAATGGGTGACAGAGGATGATAAGCTCTTTCTTTTGCCAGACCATCAAGGCAACACCATCTTGCATGTAGCATCCATGCTAAAACACTTGCAGGTACTAATTATTAAGTGGGTCCATTTGGTAGGAAGAAAGGAAATTTCATTAATTCAAATGTTGAGATACAAAGTAGCATGTATGATTGTGCATCACAACCATTGAATTGAGCAAATTTCCTTCCTTACCCCTTTCTTTCCTTCCTACCAAACAGACCATAAATAATTTGCCTTTATGTTGGAAATATTAATGTTGTGTTAATTTTTGCTTATGCATGCAGATTATGAAGCACCTGCTTTCAGTATCAAGCATAAAGGCGTCCATTAATGGGTTAAACTCTAAGGGTTTCACTGCCCTGGATCTGGTAGAGCAGTGTCCGCGAGATCTTAGAAGCTTTCAAGTCAGAGACATTCTCGTTAGAACTGGATGCAAAAGATCAACTCATGAGCCGACGAATATAAATACTGTTGATAGTAACCCTGAATTAGTACCTATTAATGAAGCTGAAGGAAAATTACCACCAACGCTCTTAAAAAGCTGGAAAGAAAAATTCGTGTCAGTGTTCAAGAAATGCAACAGGTGCTTTAAACACCGATAAAACTGGATACAAGAGATGCAGGGGACATTGATGTTGGTTGCCGCTGTAACAGCAACTATTTCTTACCAATCTGTTATGAACCCACCAGGCGGTGTCTGGCAGCAAGATACAGCGACAGATCAATTTTGCAATAGAACTGACTTGGGAACTAAAACATGTGTGGCTGGAACTGCTTTGTTGGCCTATGGGTATGCTGATCAATACCTCTTCTTCATAGGTTGCAGCACCTTCAGCTTTGTTTCATCTCTCACTGTCATTCTTTTGATCATAAGCGGAGCTCCTCTCCATAACAAGTTTTGTACCTGGATTTTGATAATAGCCATGTTTATTGCTATGGTGTTCATGTCACTTGCTTTTCTAGAATCGCTGCTGCTATTGGTGACCCCCGGGCATATATTCACCACAATCGGGGAGGTATACAAAATGTTTTTTTACATTTGGATTGGATTGTTTGGATTTGTTGGTCTGGTTGCCACCATTCGCCTTCTCCGTTGGCTATTCATTCATCTCATCAAACTCAAACGTCGTCGACTCACCAAGCAAACAAATGGGAACGTCGTTTGCCCCATGAGTGCCTAAGGGACTACTTTAGGTCAATTTCCTCTGTTATTATATGACATGAATAAGCACTTATTATCCGTCTTTGGTTGTTGAGTGATTAGTGATGTCTATCTTTTTTTTTATTCCCTCTGATATCTATAGATTTTCTCTAACTAATCTGGATTCAACGCGCGTCACACACCTAGTTTTGATCGGTGAGTCTACCAACGGGGCAACTACGTAATTAATGATGTCTATCTATGAAGTATGAAGTGCTTTTATATATATTTTCTGCTTATAATTTTATTTTATTGATTTGTTAAGTGATTTAAGGACAAGGTTATTACTTCAGTATTATCAAAGACTAATAAATGATAATCCACATTTCGCACCCACAAATCCAACATTTTTTCTCATACTCCTCTCCGTCAATTTCAGAATTCAACATTTTTTCTTGTTAATTTCACACCAACATTTCTTATTATCTACACTAACACTATTTATACTGTGAGAACTTAAGTTTGTCTCACGAATTTGACTTGGAAACAAACTCGGTTCTTAAAAGAAAAAAAATTATATATCTATTTAAAAAAAAACTCATTAAAAGGTAAATATTATATTTAACTTTTATTAATGTCACCTTTAAAGAAAACTACCTACTTTAAAAAAAATAAAACTTATTTTGTGCAAAAAAAATTACCTTAAACTACCTTCAAAGAAAACTACCTTTTCAATCTTCACACACCCCACATAGCGATCATGCAAAGGATAATCAATGGCATTTGGTACATTCTCGAAATTGGGCTACTTAACTGGCGGAGTTTTGGGCAAGGACGATGCCGATATTATGCGCAAGGACGATGCCATTATGGTGAAAACTGCAAATATTTAGAGTGTAAATAATTTGCGTTTTGATTTGAAGGAATATCTTCATGATGAGGCATTTTTCTTTTGCAGAAATTGCAGTTCAATTATTCATATGGTACTAGTCAGTATCAATAATTGCTCTTACAGCCAAGTACTGGCATTTATTATTAGTACTTGTCTAAGTTGCATGCCATACTTTATGGCTTCCAGCTGGCTTTAGAATATGATCTCTTGAATTGTCATTTTGAAAGTGATTGCATGGTGCCAGTTGATTTTATCAATAGGGGAGGTTTAGTTGTTTGGGAGGGTGCATGCTTAATTTATGAGATCCGAGATGTAATGACACTTTTTGATTCTTGTTCGATAAGACACGTGTATAGGGAATCTAATTCTTTGGCACATGAGTTAGCACATTGTAATGCAGATCATGTGTGGTGTGGGGGTTTACCTCCTGACGTTTATATTACTGATTTTCCATATTAATCAAATTGAATGGAACAATTTTCTAAAAAAAAAATATTGATAATTTGCGTTTTGATTTGAAGGAACATCTTCATGATGAGGCATTTCTTTTGCAGAAATTGCAGTTCAATTGTTGATATATATTGGTGGCAATAGTATCAATAATAAGACCATCGCATAAATTTCATGTTTATTAAAAAAAAAAAGGACAATAAGATAAGTTAAACTCAAAATTTTTTATATATAATATTGAGAGTAACATGTTTAATCGTTTCTGATAATGTCAATTCAAAGCTGTTCATAATTTGATAAGTTGTTTAGAAATAGTTTTGGGTCTTAAAATTAAGGCTAATGGGGGGTAACGTTTTATGGGGCTGGCCCATAATTAACAAATATATATATATATATATATATATCTCGCTTATAATTAGTGATCATAAATTAATTGAACCGAGTTTGGCCCGAATCCAAATGAAAGCTTACATGTGTAAAGTTTTCTTGGGCATTTTTTTGCTAATTTGTGTGACAAAATGAACAACCTAAATAATTAAGTTATATATTGTCAACCCATAAGCTTTTTTTGCTATATTCTAAAACTTCAGTGATAGTTTTCACTTCGGAACAAAAAAAAAAGTGAGAGTTTTTACTAAAAAAAACTTCAGTGATAGTAATTGAATTTTCATATGAAATGGCATAAGTACCATAATATTGCAGGATTCCATGTTCTTCGATCTAGCTAGCTTTACAAAACTTCAACATTGGCTATAGGAAACAGAAATGCACACATATATACCTCAAAAAAAAATGCACACATATATATGTCATCTTTTCTTTTTTTGTCCAAATATATATATGGCATCTTGAAAGGGAGAAAAGAAACAAGTCAAAATTTGTCCCTATATTTGTTGGCGCAAGATATATAATCTATAGTACGTAGTAGCATGTCTTTTGAAGTCGGTAGTTCACTAGTTTGTAGTTAATAACTTCATTAACTTGGTACCATTAAAAACCAGAGCACTTTTGGAGTTAATGGTAAATGGATTGAACAAAATTTGAAACTAATAATTAAAAACAATTGGTCTTTGATATGGATATACACATGCATGGTGGTTAAGCCTTGTAGCTTAACTTTTTTTTTTTTTTGGCCACCGCCAGTAGTACCCTTCGCTGAAACTTCATTGTTTTTGGTTGAATATATATATAGTTTCTGTTAATTTTTGTTTGGCGTAAATATTTGAACAATAATCTCTTATTAAGAGATCAACTGGGTGAATTCTATTTACACTTCACATGTACAGTAGACCTAGTTAGATAAGACCAAATAATTAACAATAATAAAATTGCATTGTTTGATGCCTATATAAAGACCTTTGTCTTGGGACGAAGGAGAGACATCAGAAATTAATGGAGGTTAAATATTCTGAAAATAATGAAGATGATGAAATGCTTGAGCTCTACAAAGCGGCAAAGAGTGGCTGTGTTGCCACCTTAACCACTTTGCTTCAAAACGATTCACTCATTCTTAATAAAGTCTCTCTCACTTCCTTCACTAAAACTCCTTTGCACCTTTCGGCTTTGTCCGGTCACCTTGACTTCACTAAAATTCTCTTGAACAAAAAACCTGAATTTGCTTCCCAGCTAGACTCTCTTAATCGCTCACCTCTTCACTTGGCTTCTGCTGAGGGCCAGGAGCAAGTTGTCCAAGCATTGTTAGCTGCAAATCCTGATGCTTGCTTGGTATTTGATGACGAAGGCAAAATTCCTCTCCACTTGGCAGTCATGAGAGGACATGTGGGCGTCATACACGAACTGATCAGTATGAAGCCCGATTCCATCAAGGAACTTGTTAATGGAGATCAAACTGTTTTACACTTGGCTGTCAGGAGAAACAAGTTGAAGGCTCTGCAAGAGTTACAGAAATGGGTGAAAGAAGATCATGAGCTCTTTTTTTTGCCAGACCATGAAGGCAACACCATCTTGCATGTAGCATCCATGCTAAAACACTTGCAGGTACTAATTATTAAGTGGAACCAAGGGTCTGTTTGGTAGGAAGGAAGGAAAAGGATAATGAAGGAAATTTCATCAATCCAAGGGTTGAGCTACAAAGTAGTGATTGTGCATCACAAATATTGAATTGAGCAAATTTTCTTCCTACCAAACAGACCATAAATAATTTGACTTTTTTTGAGAAAATAAATAATTTGACTTTATGGTAGAAATATTAACGTTATGTTAATTTTTGCTTATGCATGCAGATTATGAAGCACCTGCTTTCAGTATCAAGTATAAAGGCGTCCATTAATGAGTTAAACTCTAAGGGTTTCACTGCCCTGGATCTGGTAGAGCAGTGTTCGCGAGATCTTCGAAGCTTTCAAGTCAGAGACATTCTCGTTAGAGCTGGATGCAAAAGATCAACTCATGAGCCCACGAATATAAATACTGTTGATAGTAACCCTGAATTAGTACCTATTAATGAAGCTGAAGGAAAATTACCACCAACGCTCTTAAAAAGCTGGAAAGAAAAATTCGTGTCAGTGTTCAAGAAATGCAACAGGTGCTTTAAACACCGACAAAACTGGATACAAGAGATGCAGGGGACATTGATGTTGGTTGCCACTGTAACAGCAACTATTTCTTACCAATCTGCCATGAACCCACCAGGCGGTGTCTGGGAGCAAGATACAACGGCAGGTCAATTTTGCAATAGAACTGACTTGGGACATGTGAGGCTGGAACTGCTTTGTTGGCCTATGGGTATGCTGATCAGTACATCTTCTTCATAGGTTGCAGCACCTTCAGCTTCGTTTCATCTCTCTCTGTTATTCTTTTGATCATAAGCGGAGCTCCTCTCCATAACAAGTTTTGTACCTGGCTTTTGACAATAGCCATGGTTATTGCTATGATGTTCACGTCACTTGCTTTTCTAGAATCGCTGATATTGGTGACCCCCGAGCATATATTCACCACAATCGGGGAGTTATGCAAAATGTTTTTATACATCTGGATTGGATTGTTTGGATTTGTTGGTCTGGTTGCCACCATTCGCCTTCTCCGTTGGCTATTCATTCACTTCATCAAACTCAAACATCGTCTCGTCCACTCACCAAGCAAACAAATGGGAACGTCGTTTGCCCCATGAGTGCCTAAGGGATTACTTTAGGTCAATTAATTTCATCTGTTATTATATGACATGAATAAGCACTTATTATCCGTCTTTGGCTGTTGAGTGATTAGTGATGTCTATCTTTTATTTTTTTATTCTCTATGATATCTATAGATGTTCTCTAACTAATCTGGATTCAAACCTAATTTTGGTCGATGAATCTATCAACAGGACAGCTACGTGATTAATGATATGTCTATCTATGAAGTATGAAGTGCTTTTATATTTTCTGCTTATAATTTTATTTTTTTGGTTTTTGTTAAGAGTGATTTAAGGACGAGGTTATTACTTTAGTATTATCAAAGATTAATAAATGATAATCCACAAGATTTCACTTGTACCCCTTAATCCACATTTCGCACCCACATTTCTTTTTGCATGGGCTACACAAAACAAGAGATCATAATCCTCTTCTATCTCATACCCCTCTCCGTCAATTTCAGAATTCAACAATTTTTTCTTGTTAATTTCACCCCAACATTTCTTATTATCTACACTAACACTATTAATAATGTGAGAACTTAAGTTTGTCTCTTTGATTTGGAAACAAACTCGGTTCTTAAAAGAAAAAAATTATCTATTTAAAAAAAGTTCATTAAAAGGTAAATATTATATTTAACTTTTATTAATGTCATCTTTAAAGAAAACTACCTACTTAAAAAAAAAAACTTATTTTGTGCAAAAAAAAAATTACCTTAAACTACCTTCAAACAAAACTACCTTTTCAATCTTCACACACCCCACGTAGCGATCATGCAAAGGATAATCAATGGCATATTTTTTTGAAAGAAAATGTAATTCTCATTCATTCAAATGAAATTATATCAATAAAACTCAAAATTACAATAAATTGAGAAGTGTCTTCCTTCTTCGCTTGTGGATCTGGATATTGCTTTGGAATTCGAGTCGTCTTATCGATCATTCGAGGTCTTGAATCTAATTCATAGATCTCTGTCATGCCCATCACCCTTTCGCTTTCACCTTCGTTTTTGTCTAACTCAAGGTTTTTATCAACGAGAAAAAAGTGACTGATTCGACAACCTCCTTTGACTGACTCGCAAATCAAAAGCAAAATCATCATATTCGTAAGTCAAACAATTCTCAATCTATTGCAAACTAAGAAAATAAACTAGACTGACTCAAAAAATTGACTCATAACGAACTAAAAAACCCAAAGATCTTGGGACTAGTAACCCAAACAAATCAAAAAATTTGTGGTCTTTATTTAAAAAAAAAAGAAAAGAAAAAGAGATGAAAAAGATTAGATTCCTCCTCCCCCTTGACAAATAAGTACTAATAATCAAGGAGGAGGAGCACACATGAGAAGAAAAAACTAAGAGAAAGGGGAGAGAGACTAGAAGCATTATTACTTTGCCTAGTTGGGACACTCATCGTTATAATCAATGGCATTTGGTCCACTCTCGAAATTGGGCTACTTAAGTACTGGCGGAGTTTTGGGCAAGGACGATGCCGATATTATGCGCAAGGACGATGCTATTATGGTGAAAACTGCAAATTTTTATAGAGTGTAAGATAGGTGTGAGCACTAATCCACATTTTAATGGGTTTCTTGGAATTCTCAGTATCTGTACAACAGATCGTAACTGAGCTTTTTGTCAGTTTAATTGGTGTATGCTGTATATCAATGCCTCTTGCATGCAATGCAATTAATTTCTTCGGAGAAATTGGTGAAGATATATGATTGAATATTTCCTTCCACATTCTTATATATGCATTGATCCGGAAAGTACTAGTGATCTATGAATTACTTATCTAAATAATTGATAATTTGCGTTTTGATTTGAAGGAATATCTTCATGATGAGGCATTTTTCTTTTGCAGAAATTGCAGTTCAATTATTCATATGGTACTAGTCAGTATCAATAATTGCTCTTACAGCCAAGTACTGGCATTTATTAGTAGTGTAACAGTAGAAATATTTGTATATGAAAATAATTGAACCACAGTACGTCTCATTCTCAGGCGTCTGCATTGAGTAAACTATGGTTGGGAGCTAATGCATCCTTTAATCATTCTTTTAGACCCTGCAAACACACAAGAAAAGGGTAATAAGTTTGGAAATTAGTACATGAAGAGGATTGAAATGTGGAGAAAAATTATTATGTGATATAATTATGATGTATAAAATGTAGAGTTAAGGCACATACTGTTGATAGGAGATGTTAATAACCCCAGAATCAGGATCGGCAATGGAGGCAAAGGCCTCTTGTGACAAATCAATGGTGCCTCTACACGAAGCAGGAGGGCAATAGTCAACGATCTTGACCTGCACCGTCCCACTTCCCCAGCAAGGATATGGAGTTCCTTGGTTTGTCCCGCTCACACATGTTACTTGGTACATTTCCCCGCATGCCGCTCCATTGTTCCATATTTCGTCACTTGCTGCTGCAATCATGGTCCCCTCATCTTCATATCCGTAGCAAGCCGAAGCTAAACCAAACACAACTTGTAAAATGAGTATCATAGATTGATATCAAACAGAAAGACAAAGTATATATAATGTACTCAATTAATTGTAAAAAAAAAAATGTTATAAGATAATGATGTTTGATTACGCGTGTAGGGAGGCGTATAATAGGTTGCAGTGCCATCATCTTGAGCATTTGACATGAAAGAGAGGTGGCCTAAGCACAAAACAAAAACAGCGAGGGCGGTGAACAGGGTACTGCGGAAAAACGGCAATGCCATACTCTTTCACTGTCTAGTTTGCTTTACTTGTAATATGAAAGAGGATGAATGCGGTAATTACTTATTTTATTAGTTTGGGCGATGATCAAATGGGAAGGAATGGCAAGTATTTATACAATTTCCTTAAATTTTTGACTTCTACGAAACTTTGGGTATTAGTATTTTTATATATTTTAGATAGTTATGTACAAAGTTGAGGTATATAGTGGTGATTATAGTAATTATGGAATAATAATTAAGGATATCCCTTTTATTTACAATGAAATGATCTTGACTTCAAGACTTAAATCGTTTTTCCAGAGGGTCGGCCGCTGCTAAATGCTTAAGCAGGCATTATGAGATTTACGAAGTGATGAACAGTGGGGAAATTAATCCCGTTTGTGCGGCTCCTTCTTTCTTTGCGAGCTAAGTGACAAAGGGATAGAATCAGAGACAGAGAAAAAATATATTGATTGTTAGCTTAGCTTAGCTTGTCTTCACTAAATTAAAATTGGAATGCGCTAGTAACCGTTTAGTCCGCAAAACAGAGGATATTGCAATTGCAATTTCAATAGTGGAAATTGCAATCCACCGTAACCTTTCACTTTCTTAAGACAAAAGAAGGGAACAACACCATTTGTTGCCATGTTTATTATATACCTTATACATTCACTAGTGATTAGAGCCCATGTCATGCCGTTGGGTTTTTTTTTTTTTTTTTTTTTAGGTAAGAAAAAAAAGAGACATTAACTGTACTTCATAGATAGTTATGCAATAGATTGGCAAGATTGAAACAGATCCTTATGGCAGGCGGCCATTATCATCAAAGAAAACATCCTCACATGAAATGAAAGTATCTAAAGTAACCAATAAAAAAAAATCTTGTAATCCTCACATCAGTGCCGTTAGTCACGTGGGGGCATGTGAATAATGGTCTATTAGTGAGGCGGTAATCCGTGGGGTAATTTGTCCAAAATTAAAGTTTATGGAGCAAAATAAGACTTTTTCCCATTTTATTCCATGCGAAGATTTGCTAGTTAGCACCCCTTGCTATGATTTGCTAACTAACATTTCATGGGTAAATAGGACTAATTTTCTAAATTTAAGGGAGGGAGTGGCACAGTTTAAAATTCTTTTTTGACATTTGATATTTGACATTTGCACAGTTTAAAATTCATGGAGCAATAAATTTGTAAAGTTCAAGGGATAAAATGGCTATTTTATTGGCTGCAAGTCTTCTACAAGTGTGAACAATACCAACATACATTTTTGCAGCTTCAAACAGTAATAATAGACTTAACTAACTTAAAAGCACAGAAAGCGCTTTGATTTGTTTGTGAGATATTTGTCCATTCATGGTCATTTGGACCAATTGCAAAATCAATGGATCCAAATCCAATATGTCAAAATTGAAATGGAAGAAAAAAAAAACATGGTATTATATATTATTTTATTCCAAAAATAAGCGTTCATAGTTCATACAACCATCTGACATTTATTAGAAGAAATCATCTATCAATAAAATAAATTGAGCCACATGCACAGTATTTCTCAAACTTCTGGCTAAGTTATAAACTCCAGGGAGCTGATGTACCCTTTAACCATCCTTAATTTAGACCCTGCAAATACAAATTAAAAGAAAAGGGTCAACAAAAAGACGTTGAAAATTATAATTACTAGAGAAAGATAATTGGAATTTAGAGATAGTTTATGTGATTTTATATAAAAAGGTGGCACATACTGTTGATAGGAGATGTTAATAACCCCAGAATTAGGATCGGCAATGGAGCCAAAGGCCTCTTGTGACAAATCAATGGTTCCTCTACACGAAGCAGGAGGGCAATAGTCAACGATCTTGACCTGCACTGTCCCACTTCCCCAGCAAGGATATGGGGTTCCTTGGTTTGTCCCGCTCACACATGTTACTTGGTACATTTCCCCGCATGCCGCACCATTGTTCCATATTTCGTCACTTGCTACTGCAATCATGGTTCCCTCATCTGCATATCCGTAGCACGCGGAAGCTAGCATCCAAAATCAAAACGAAAACCATAAACAACTTGTAAAATGTGTAACAAATTAGTAATATATTTCTAATTAATTAGTAATTATGTATAGTAATAGAATGATGTTTAATTACGCGTATAGGGAGGCGTATAGAAGGTTGCAGTGCCATCATCTTGAGCGTTTGACATAAAAGGGAGGTGGCTTAAGCTTAAGCACAAAACAAATACAGTAAGGGTGATGAAAAGGGTGCTACGGGAAAACGGCAATGCCATCCTCTTTAGTACTGTCTGCTTTGATTTACTTGATATGAAAGAGAGGGCGAATGTGGTATTAATTTAATATGTGAGTTTAAGTGATGATTATATGGGAAGGAAAGACGAGTATTTATACAATTTCTGTAAGATTGGATTTCTATAAAAGCTTCGGACATTAGTATTTTATATATTATTAGATAGTTATGTACAATGTTAAGACTTAAGAGCAATATAGTTACTATTCAGGCCAGTAAATTAATAATGAGGATATCCTTTTGCTTTACAATGAAACTATAATGATCACGTAATTTGCACTTATTTAATTTCAAAGGCTTAAATCATTTTTTTTTCCAGACGGTTGGCCGCTAAGGCAGGCATTATGAGTTTTACGAAGTGAAAAGTGGGGAAATCCCGTTCGTGCGGCTCCTCCTATATATTGTTGCAAGCTAAGCTACAAAGGAATAGAATTAGAGAGAATATATTGTTCACTCATGCCACATGAATGTGATTCAACAATGCATACCGGACTTTTTTTTTGCTATACATACCTGACAATTCATTAGTCCTCAAACCTCGGTTTTGGGCTTCACCCATCGCTGTTGGATATGTTGGGCCTTAAGTAATGCAATCAAAGAGTTGGGCCTAATAACCAGGAAACCGAGTTAGATTATCCTTGCGGTGATTTAAGAAAGGAGAGCTTAATATCAACAACTTGTTGATTCAAGTGATTCGACATTTGTTCTTATGTAAAGTTTCAAATTCGAGTCTTGTACCAATAATAAGACCATGACATAAATTTCAATTTAATTAGGTGTCGAATTTATTATGTTTATTAAAAAAAAGGCACTCACTCAAAAAAAAAAAAGCATGATAAGGTGAGTTAAACTCAAAATTTCTTATACTGAGAGTAGCATGTTTGGTCGTTTCTGATAATGTCAATTCAATGTTGTTCATAATTTGGTAAAAATGAAGAATGACAGAGATTGAAGCGGTGGATTTTTGAATGAAAACCATCGACAAAACAAAACTTAAATAAGGGATTGAGGGAAGCGGTGCTGGGGATTTCCAAATTAATCTAAACATAAATTCTCAATTACCCACTAAGATACCCCTGATTAGCAAACTTAACCTTAAAAAAAATTCAAAAACCCTAAGAATTCAGGAAAAGAGGGTAAAGCAGTATATCAAATTAGAAGTGATATATATATATATAACACTTGTAAGCGATCATATATGAACCGAGTTTGGGCCCAAATCCACAAGATTGAAGCAGGCAAACTGCAAACATTCACAGATTAAGCAAGCTCTTTTACATAATTATTTGATACACTGGCGGTGTAAATTTTGGACTTCATAAGCGGGTTGTGGAGTTGACACATGTCCATTTTTTGAATTAATTAAGTTTTAAATATTTCAATCTAGTCTCTAAAGGACACATGTCATCCTTCAGGACCCGCTTGTGTAGTCTGTTAAACTCCACCGCCATTGTATTGTGTAATTTGCCTAATTTTAATTATAAAATTGGTCATGAGTGAATTTGGAAGGGAAAACAAAACTTGTTTCTTCTCATATCACACATGCATGTCATCTATTGGTATTTGTGTTGCGCCAAAAATCTCTTGCTAGAGTTTTCGCGGAGAATTTCTTTATGACAGCGTAAGGGCGTGCCAGTCAATTTGCTGAAATTGACAAAGAGGTTGTAAAAACAAGATCTGGTGCGCGGAGCAGCAGATTAAAAGATCAGAACGATTGTGGGGACTGGATCAAAGTCACACCGGAGCATTTAAATCATTGGATCCACACGAACTGCTTCTCAAACTGGGCCTTCCTCTTTTTTGGATCAGATTTGAGAGATCTGCTTTGATTGTAATTGAAATTGAAAAGAAAATAACAAACTGATTTGTTATTTCTGAATGAAGAACACGTGTACAGTGTTTGTATGTCCGGAGACAAGATTGAAACAAGAGAAAAACACTAAAAGAGTGTTTGTTTGTCCGGAGACAAGATCTAAACAAGGAGAATATGAAGAACGAGTGAAGAACTCGTGATGAATAGGGTGAAAATGGCGCAGAGCCAGAGAGAAAATAAGCACGGAGCTTGGTTTTTTGCGCGGAGCAAGTTTGTAGCTGCAGGAGCTGGTTTTTGATTTCTCGGGAGAAATGTCTGAGATGCGGAATCTGCTGAAACCTGAGAATGGTCTCCCTTTATATAGGGGACGGTTTGGGCTTGAGCATTTAATGCCATTGCCTTGCTGAGAAAGGCAAAATCTTCTCCTATGCAGATGACAGCTTTCAGGAAAGTGCAGTGAAGCTTCCTTCTTCTTCTGATTGCATCCAACTGCTTGGGAGAGGATTGGACATGCATAAGGGCGCCACTTTGCTAGGATAGGGGACGAAAATATGCCTCCTGGGTAGTTGATGACAATTCTTCCTTCTGCCTATCACAGTGCAGCAGGCTCTTGTTGCTTCTTTGTGCTGAATTTAGCTAATTTGGCTAAGTAGTGGCCAACTGACATCATGATTTGAACTCTGATCATCAAAGCCACGAAATTACCCATACTTGGCCATATTTAGCTCTTTAAATCATGAAAATAAGAATTAATTAAGAGAATGGCTTAAACCGGGGTGAGAAAGCCATATGTCCTTAATTGAAAAGAATGCAAAAGTTGCAAACGATCTCGGATTTAACCAAAATTTCACCAGTAAGCTTAGAGTATCTCCAAAAGATCATGGAAAAATCCCAAGTTAATTCGAGCTCTTTACATGGTGAATTTGGTTTCATTCCCGAAAATGTCCTTAATTGAAAACCGGGCATAAGTTTTTACTCCGATGTCAGAATGAAGTGAAATTTTACCATGATGATCTACATAGCTCAAGGATCATCATGGTATGCTCCTTGGAAGAAATCGCAACATCTAGCCTCTCCAATTGGTCAATTTCACTATTTTGTCCTTAATTGAACAAAATACAAGTTGCAATTTCACCTCCCGGGGTGGGAAGGAGGCTAGGCGTTTTCTCCATTGTGGTAGGTCGATTATATGGAGGAGGTGTGAGGTTGAAAATCTCATGCCTCTCTCACGTGCACAGATGTTTCTCTTGCTGACAAACTTTAGCTCTCTACCTCCTTCCTGCAGGAAGAGAAAAATATCTCTCTGCAGGGCAGAGGGCGGCCTCTCCTCTGACTGGGAGACGACTTGGGCCTTGCTATGTATGTCCATGAGGTATTTTTCATCTCATGGTCAGATGGTAAGCAATTTTCCTTATTTACTTGTTTGCCTCCTTATCAGGCAGCAATATTAAAAGGAAACTGCTTCTGATTTGATTCTGTGTGCCACTCAACTGGGTAGCAGCGGCATGCACTAGAAATTTAATAATAATTATTCAAAAATAATTATTATTTAATTAGTAATTAATTAATTTCAGCCCTTGCAATTAATTTACAAGACTTTCCTAATTCAATTTGAATTAGGGTGGTGCAGAAACCTAGTTTCTTTAGGAATTTTAATTAAATCCTAACCACACATCTTGATTATAATTATGATAAAACCAATTTACCCTCAATTGTAAATTGAGGTATAAACAATTTGATAAAATATTCATTCTATCTACCTATACACGTGTGTATGAAGTTCGATATTTTCAAGTGTTACAATTACAACCACCATCTCTTTGTCGTGCGATATATTATATAGTAATTATATTATATATTAATTAAGTATCCATGCAAGTTGTTGTAACGAGAGAATGGGAATATTGCAATTCGCAACGTGCATCGGTCATTTTTAATTTGATTTTACTGCAAACTTCCCTTCAACAACTTCATTGATAGTAATCTCTCTATAATAATAATAATAGAAAAAACTTCAGTTGTTTTCTTAATAGCTGTTGTGGTGGAAAAAAAGGTCATGAGCATATAGTAATTGATTTCCTAACCAACCTATATTATAATAATATAATTTTTGGCCAGTAACCTAAGATAACTGGCTGGTCAAACTTTTATAAGAGACTTTTCTTAGGAATATAAGAGACAATTGATTTATTAAATTTCCGTTGACTCTCTCTCCCATGCCAAGTTATAACCGAGTTAGAGAAGACCAAATAATAAAAAACAGAATTGCATTGTTTTTTGATGCCTATATAAAGACCTTCGTCTTGGGACGAAGAAGGAGAGACATAAGTGACCAAATTAGAAAATGGAGGTTAAATATACTGAAAATAATGAAGATGATCAAATGCTTGAGCTCTACAAAGCGGCAAAGAGTGGCTCTGTTGCCACCTTAACCGCTTTGCTTCAAAATGATTCACTCATTCTCAATAAAGTTTCTCTCACTTCCTTCACTGAAACTCCTTTGCACCTTTCAGCTTTGGCTGGTCACCTCGATTTCACTATAACTCTCTTGAACGAAAAACCAGAATTTGCTTCCCAGCTAGACTCTCTTAATCGCTCACCCCTTCACTTGGCTTCTGCTGAGGGCCACGAGCAGGTTGTCCAAGCACTGTTAGATGCAAATCCCGATGCTTGCTTGGTGTTTGATGACGAAGGCAATATTCCTCTGCACTTAGCAATCATTAGGGGACATGTTGGCGTCATACAAAAACTCATCAGGATGAAGCCCGACTCCATCAAGGAACTTGTAAACGGAGATCAAACTGTTTTCCACTTGGCTGTCAGGAGAAACCAATTGAAGGCTCTGCAAGAGTTAAGGAAATGGGATGATGAGCTCTTTGTCTCGCCAGACCATCAAGGCAACACCATCTTACATGTAGCATCCATGCTAAAACACGTACAGGTATACCTAATTATATACTCAATTAAATATCGGAGTATATATTAATAGGAATAATTAACGAGTATATATATTGTGTTAATTATGCAGATTATAAAGTATCTGATTTCAATATCAAGCATAAAAGCGTCGATAAATTCTTTGAACGCTGAAGGTTTCACTGCCCTGGATCTGGTAAAGCAGTGTCCAGTACAAGATTTTAGAAGCCGTCAAGTCAAAGACATTCTCATTAAAGCTGAAACTGAGCCAGTCGCGGAACAAGATCTTGTTGTTAGTAACACTGCTGAACTTGAAGGAACAAGACCATCACCACAGCTATCGCTCATCTTAAACTACTGGAAACAAAAGATCATTTTCGTGTTGAGGAAATGCGACAAGTACTTGAAACACCGACAAAACTGGATACAAGAGATGCAGGGGACATTGATGTTGGTTGCCACTGTAACAGCAACCATTTCTTACCAATCTGCCACAACCCCACCAGGCGGTGTCTGGGGGCAAGATGTAATGAGTGATATATCTAATTCCCGATGCAATGACACTACCAGGGGGATTGATAAATGTGAGGCTGGATATGCTGTGTTGGCCTATGAGTGGGCTTATGACTACCTCTTCTTCATAAGTTGCATCACCGTAACTTTCGTTGCATCTCTCAGTGTTATCCTTTTGATTGTTAGCGGAGCTCCTCTCCATAACAAGTTTTGTACCTGGCTTTTGACAGTAGCCATGGTTGTCGCCGTAATGTTCTTGTCACTTGCTTTTCTACGTTCACTGATTTTGGTGACCCCATGGCATATTTTCGGAAACGTCATGCAGATGTACAATGACTCAATTAACATCTGGGTTGGGTTATTTGGATTTGTTGGTCTCGTTGCCACCATTCGCCTTCTCCGTTGGCTAGTACTTTATCGTGCGCAGAAATTGAGAAGTCGGCAAACCAACGCGGTTGGCCCCATGACTGCCTAATTACTCATGTATATCACCTTGCACTGCTTATTTAGTTTCCATTATCCATGTTATTATAGATATATACTATATGCTTGCAATACAAATATAGTAATATACAATAAGTGGTTAAGAGCTTGAGTCTCCAACAGGAGGAGGCCTCAGCTCAAATCCTGGGACGGGTGGAGTAGGATTAGGAATGAGAGAAGACTATCGCTTTGTGTGTAGGCTATCATTTAATTTCATATTCACATATAGCAATAAACTACAAATATACAATAAGAGTAATTATACCTACTATTAATTTTATGAGCAATGCCCTCATTGAACGCCACATGGCGTTTTGCTTCTTTTACATGTGTTAATTGTTAGTCTCCTCAAATTAAGTTTGTTTAGGGTATTACTAAATACCGCCCCCTTTTACTAGCCACCGCCCTCTTGGACTATTTTGCCCTTTACTTTATTTTCTTCAAACTTCAGAATTTTCAATTCTCTCAACCTTCAAACTTTCAAAACTCAATCATTCAAAAAGTAAAATAACATCAAAACTCATGCAGAAAGATTTTTTTCGGATTGAAAGTATGTTTTAAAAAAAGAAAAGAAAATTTTTTGTCTATTTATCATTAATCAAAGATTAAAATCCTCTTGGTAATATTGACATATCCATACCCATTTAAGCTAAATGAATTGTTCAATACTTATTAAAGGATAAAAAGAAATTAAAGGAAAATCTAAAAGGAAAAAAACGCAGGAAGCACGGGTCGGGCGCGGATCGCGACCCGCCAT